>JAVFBZ010195957.1:0-14154 GCA_032466195.1 Katharina tunicata | reverse complement strand
CAGACATTCAGGAATAAAAATACAGATACTAGAAACCAGCCGAGAAATCAACACAGCCAACGTAGACGCCGCGACAAATGTCGTCGCTGCAACTACGACCATGATGACAAAACTACATGCCCAGCAATGGGGAAGAAATGCCACAAATGCCACAAGTGAAACCACTTCGCCATTGCCCTGCAAGACTGTAAATGAGGTTAGTACCACTCTGCCAGAGCCAATTTATTCAGATTATGATTCAAACAACGATTTTGAGTCAGATTCTGATTTCCATGTAGATTTAGTGGAGTCAAATAATACACATAATTCCGACCAAGTATTTGTCACATGCAACATTGGACCTGAGCATAGCCCGATTAGCTTCAAATTAGATACAGGATCTCAGGTTAATATTATCACTGAGCATATATTCCAAAAGTTAGGTGTGAAACATATATTAAACAAACCTAGTAAGAGGCTTACTACTTATAATGGCAACCTCCTAAAAACCATGGGTGCCTGTGAGCTGCCATGTATCTATGGCAAGCGTAGTGAGAATGCTGAGTTTTATGTAGTTGGTACTAAGTCCACCCTGTTAAACCGTGTTATGTAATAATCAACGGGTAATGTAATAGCTACCGTGTAATGTCATAGAAATTGCCGTGTTATGTAATAACAATTGCCGTGTAATGTAATTAAACAGTCGCCGTGTTATGTTATACAAAATTGCCGTTTTATGTAATTATTTTTTCTAAAACGTGTTGTGTAATAACGAATTGACGTGTTATGTAATAATACGCATTATATCTATATTTAAGTCTTAATCTATTCAGTTGCTTGAAGAATCTCTGCCGTTCTAAAATCATTAAGATAATGTGTTAGTGGCCATCCTAATTATGGCTGAATAACATCCGGCAGCTCACGGAGGACAGCAGTTTCTTGTAGGAAATTAAAGTGTGCAGATGGACACTATGTAGGGTTGTTTGATTGGGGTTATACATGTACGTCGTTTTTTTAAGCAATTTTTTCTCGCATGACAGAGTGCTAGTCCCATGGGTAGAGGAAGTCACCATATCTACCTTACTGTCAACTGAAACGACTCACATATATACGTTAGTGCTTTCAAAAGAAATGTACTTTTTGATGAACAGGTATAGTACATAGTGCAGCTAGGGTCGTATTGATGAGGCTATGTTTACTTATCAATGAAGCGGTGCAAAATGGCGCTAAAATATCAGAATAATTCATCGTTAGCATATTTAACTGATAAAACCCAACAATGACCACTACACCTCTCTAAACAAAATCATGTCGACCTAAACGATGGCAACTAAACTCCAACGACTATTATACTACCTTATTGCCACATGGGGTGAAGGGTGTATTGGCTGATACACATCCGCAAGTCATATTTATCGTGTGGTGTAGGATGCTCTATTATAGCTAAGGTGTGTATAGCGTTGTGGTCAATTGGGGTATAAGCAGTGTTTCCAACGTGTATAGCTTTTCCTATGTATAGCTACAGTGGTTCTACTGACGAACACCATTTATTTCTTGGAAAGTATGCAAGAAAGGTCCTGCTGCTTTGTGTACATATTAGCCTACTAAGTCCAAACTTTGTTAACCATTTAATAGAAATAAATCGGTTCAAAATTACTTTTTTTACCTAAAACGTATAATGTTTATCTACGTTTTTTTTTTAGTCAAATGTTTAAGCAAGAGATGTGCGACGTGTACAGAGAAATATGTTAAGGCATCATCGACCTTTCGTATTACGAGTGAAGTGGCAATCGTGGGATAAAACCTTGAAAAGTGTCACGTTATCTTTCCATCGCGGTTGATCGACCCACACGCCTAACAAACTTTTACTTAATTAAAAACGGATGCTGCAAATGATTCCTTAACACCTTGAGGTCAATGATTCCATGCATTTTCTCTAAAAACCGCCAAAACTGATCAGTTTAGTCTTCTCGAGGCTTGTCGCAATTGACGCTGGATTAAACTTTGGACTTCTAAATTGCATACCTATTGGAGATAAACCTATGAATTTCAAAGAACTCATCGCTCTCTTATTCGCGTCAAATAAATGAATTTCTTTGAATTTAAACGATTAATAACAATGTGTTCGAAAGCAGTATGCGAAGATTAAACGGTCCATTGAGTCGTGTAGTAGAAGTGCTGCATTTCTGGAACCGGCTGTATGCTTCATTTATTCGATTCTCATTTCATAATATCACTTTTGGTCCAGAACAAACGACACGGCATTATAAATTATTAAATCTGAAGATGTCAAATTGAAAAGTTGCTTTTCTACTACTCTATCGATACGAGCCCTCTATTGCCCTATAGTCACAAACACTACGCTCTGAATTTGTCCATGCGAACAATTTATTAACATTAATAAAAGAGAAGTAAAAACACGTTTGTTCTTTGCTTCGTGGATTGTTTTTAAATCGAAGTTACAGGATAAGAAAGAAAATTGTTGTTACTGATTTTATACACAAAGCATGCTGCTCGAACTAATAACACGGTGAAAGTTGTATTTCCAAAGCCAAAGGATTAATGCTCGCCAAAAGCAATTTGCGTTAAGTTCCTTTCATTCTCGCCCTGATACGTTTATAGACACACTAGACGTGTGTCATTGTAATATTCTTATTTGAATGGGAAATATGAGCAATTGAATAAAGTAGTAAGTTATTTCAATTTTCTGGGGTAGTGTTATGGAAGGATTTAGAATTGTGTAATTAATTGCTTGGCGTTGACTTTATGCTCAAGGTATTTGAATAATATAATGCCTTTTCATTTTCGAAGTTTTGGTAAAACAAACAGCTTGTGATCTCCGTTGCCATTGGAAAAATCCCTTGTATGCCTATACCCCTTAGCATGCTTCCTGATAAACTAAAAATACTGCTACAATATTTGATGGAGTTGTCTTCCTTGACTTCCACCAAACGCAAACTTGAAAGTCGTATAAGATCATTATTCTGGCGTTCGACGCTAAACATCAATGAGCCACATTGAGTCGAACTTCCTCCGCGCAAGAACTACAATTTGGAACTAATTGTTATATTGCGAAATTAACTACACATTTCTTTCTTCCGTTTGTGATTACAGTTGTTCCGGCAGATTGTGCGGCGTAGAAATAAACAGGCGCGAAAATATCCACAGAAAAGATCCAATCCTCTACTCTGTCCTGAGCCACGTGTTTACCTCGGATAGACCAATGACACCTGGCGGCCTTGGGACATGTTTGTGAAAAATAATCTTGTTTATAAATGCTGCTTCAACATACTGTTTATGTATTATAATTTCATTATAGTACCTACGTGTGGATCACTCTTAATATTAATGGGAAATCTATTGCGATACTTCACCTCTAAGGTATAGGCACGCAACTAAGGTTCTCCAAAAAAATTGCTCTGGAACGATGTTTCCTGTTATTATCCTTTTAAGGAATTGTCGCATTTGTGATTAGAAAAATCTTTGTGTAGCTTACTTTAACATGTAATCGATTCTTGATTATAAAGTGGCATGTCTTTTTGATTTTAGGCTATAATTAGGAAATAAAATTTAGTTGAGATTCGGACATGTCTTTCGTAAAACCGAAGATACGCGAACATTTGTATAAAACGGTACAATAATTCACTTCGGTGACGGACCTTGTATGTATTTTGCAATATAGGTGTGAACGTCATAGCGAAGCTGATCAGGCTTGACCTGGTTTATCGACATTAAAAGAAATTTAAACTTTGTCACGTGACTTGATTCTCTTGTTACATTGGCCATTTCGACCTAATGTTATGCTAAATAGATCTATTTTGATTCCATGTTTTACTTACAGTTACTGGCTGTATGTCGATTTTTATTGGTGCTGAATGCACATTATGTCTTAAAGGATACGTTTATCTACATGCGAAGTCTGCCAGGTTTGAGGTGGGTCTAAAGCATCAGCATTTTTTCTCCTCAGAAATTTGAAGTCAATTTATAGTAGTTTATTAATTTGGTCACATATTGACATTTTTCGTTGTAAGACGTAATCAAGTCTTAACTTGTTTGATCGAAATGGAAAACTTTCTTAAACACTCAAATTTACAAAATTATACACAATAGACACATACATGTAAGCAAACATGAGGTAACAGAGTGAATGTTATATGATTTTAGATAAACAAAGTTTATTTTAGGAGTAAATTAAAGTCTGGATGTAAAACAAATGTAAACTTTAGAATCTTCATATGCAGTTTACCCGCAGGCTGAAAATATTGTGGCCAACATGACGATGATCATTTTACATTAGAGATGATGTACGCAGTACATTCGAAAACTTGCGAGTGGCCTACTGGGCTACCGAGCGCTGTTCACAATGAGCCCATCCAAGCGATATAGCATGGGTAATATTTTTAAACAAAAGTATCACATGTATTTTCTACCACCTCGTTAAAAATCAGTGATTAATTTATGTATTGATTTATTTGGTGGTTAAGATTATACTCAAGAGTAATTCACTTTTATGGCGTTCTATAGCCTGTGCCTGGTGGAAAAGCCAGAAGAAACCTCGTGAAAAAAGAACACCCCACGATACCCACCGGCACTGGCAATAGCATTCTAATATAAGGAATTTAATTAAACCAACAATGTTTGCTAGTGTTAAAAGGGGTGAAAATGTTATCCGCAATTCATATTCTTCGGTTTTGCCCCTTGCAGTATTTGGATTATGTACCAAACAAATTTCAGAGTTCTGAATGTATTCATCAAGGCATTCAAATTAGATTTGCAAAGTATGTTTTTATTGCGGACACTGAAAGGCTGAACTTGAAAATTGAACAATTGACTGGGCTGTACAACAGAATAATTATATTACTGACCTCAAACTTCCCTTGTAAACAGCATGTCACGTGCTGCTTCTAATCCTGGTACACCTTTTGTCCGTGCTTTATAAAAAAAGAATAATTAATATTGGATATGCTTGATCACATCAAATAACTGTAGGTTAAAGGCCTTGTAAAACAGCATGTACTGACTGTTGGTTAAGCTTAGTTAAGAAAGAACTATGTGAAAACGGTTTCCAATATCTTTGGCAAGCACAACGCGAAGATAATCTCAATGGATTCTGCAGTCTGATAAAACAAAGGATAACGGATAGCTATACACAAACATTTAGGGAAGAAGTTCATAATATGCGAAAAGCTGAATGTAATAAATATATAAGTAAAACTTATTGTTTGCAAACATATTTATGTAAAAATGTACCTCGGCAACACCAAATTGATATGTGTAAACTTAGAATAAATGCCCATAATCTCAATACTGAACCTGGTCGCTATGAGAATAGTCCACAAGGCGATAGATAGACTATGTAAAATATGTAATTGTGGAGAGGTAGAGGTCGAATTCCACTTTAGATATGAGAAAGTAGCTAATTGAGCCATATTACTTCAGACGTCCGCCTATGTTTAAATTGTGTGAATTTCTATCGACAGAGACACAAAGTGCTTATATGCGTGGCGAAATTTATTTGTAAAGCTGCTGAAAAGGGCATTGAAATAATATCTAGGTTATACCTTTTGTGTGGTATATTCACTATAAATGTATAACGCGTTTGATATATATTTTATGTGTGTCTATTGTGCATACAAGCCATTGGCGTACCGTAAATACAGAATTGAATTTAAAATAAAAATCGACACATACAACGCCCAGGTGAAAAATATTGGTATTGGAAAAGCTCTCTTGTTCTCAGAAATAACACGGCGAGTATGGAAGACTAAGCCGACTATTCGACTCGTGATTATTTTGGGATAATTGATATCCAGCGTGGGGGCGTTTTAGGGCAAAGATTGGTTTGCAGCCTGCTTTTCAAAGCACATTTACCGCCCAGTTGCGAACGCTTATATAAGCAAGTCTTTGTTGCAAGTTTAAACTCGCTACCTGGCCAATCGGTCCATACAGTATCTACAGAAATGTCAAATTATACTACGACAAAATTTAGCTTTTAATTAAAAGTTTCGGGCATAGAACTCAATTCTGAATTGTTTGTTCGCTTTTAGTCTTCGCTTAGAAAATATTTCTCTCCAAAATATTTCCTTCACCCATTTGCTGACACACCGTCACATGAGTGAAATGATCTTAAGTACGGCGTAATACCACAATCAAACAAACAAGGAGATAGAGCAAATCTCACTACATTCCTGAAGAACCCGTTCTGCAAACAAACGACGGTTTCAATTGAATGCACTTGCAGTGATGGCGGTTTTGGTTCCCTATACTTATGTTTAGACGCTGACCTAGATTGCCGGGGTGTTTTTTTTCCCTTTAATTATGACCCCTTTATCAAATCTTCACTGCAGTATTACATTATTTCACAGATATGACAAGAGTAAAACAGGACCCGAATCAGTTTATGTTAGTAAACATAGCGGCAAACAACAGTTGAGGGGAGGATTTTGTCTTGCTTTTGCTTTGCTATGGTTCACCATACTTATGCTTAGACGACGGGCTAGATTGCTGGAGTGTTTTTCCTATATGTATGACCCGTTTATCAAATTTTCCTTGCAGTATTACATTATTCTCCCAGGCATAACAAAAGCAAAACAGGGCACGAATCAGTCTATACGTTAATAAATATAGCGACAAGCGACTGTTGAAGGAAGAATTTTGTCTTCTGGACTTGAGTTTATTTGTTTTGTACCAACAGCTTATGTGTGTTACAGTGTAAATGTTTAAAATAAATTCTTCAGCCAAATAGTAGTAACTTTAGTAAATATTTTGTCACTTTTTCAGTGAATAGATGATGAATATCATGCCAATTCGTGTATAGTGAAAGTATACATGTGTTATTCAATACTGTTGCCTCGTTTGTTTTCCCAACGGACGAAAATATGATTATTTTATATTTAAAATGAAAAAAAAACTGACCAAGGACGTCATGTTGGCATGAACCGGCTGCCCTTATAACTAAAGTCATGCATTTCAATATCTACATTTAAGTATTAGCTATAGAAGCACTTATTAAATAATCTCAACAACCATAGTGGGGTATCTTCTTTTATTTACAAAACATCAAATTGCAAATTTATAAAAACGTATCCCCATGACATTAAAGGCATAAGGGACAGAACAAGTTTATCAGACTTTAATAACGCACAATTATATCTTGTATAATTAACTTGAACCATATTGAGTTTTATTTTTATTTTTGGTGAATTACAATAAAAATAAATATAGTTTGCATATTTTGTTATATGGCAATAAATATAGTTTGTACATTTTGTTTTATGGCAGCGGTTGGTTGGGTGGGAGCCTCCTGTGATCTAGTGAACTCTGGGCTAAGGGCACAGGATGCTCAGTTGTTGTGGTGGTCTGTTTGATTAACGTTATGTAACTGTTTTGTCCTGTCTAGCATGTTGCCAGCATCGCCTAAGGTGTTTCCTTAACCGATTGGGCTGGCACGCCTTCATATAAATGAGATAACCTTGAATACGGCGTAAAACGCCAATCAAACAAACCGTAGTTATTCTTAAAAGTTGGGTTTTTATTTTCTTCAAAATTGACCTGTAGAGCTCTTGGTGATCTATGAGTTATTTACTCCCATTCAGTTTGAAAATACGTAAGGCTGCGCCAAGGATCTCTTGTGCTTGGGTAGTTCAAGTAACTTGCAATTGAGTATGTGTGGGACATGTTTGGGCGCGCGAGTTGTGCACGAGTTGTGCAACCCATGTTGGCCCTACAGAAGGATTGGCAGCATCTTTCCACAGACGCTTGTATCTAGTGTATAGTCGCCGATAACTAGCCGTCCAATGTATGTATAAGAAGGGAAGATAGGAAAGACACTTTCGGCAAATTTCCGGACTTCTTCCAGAAGTCGTTAAATAAAACAACCTGCACCAATGTTACTACGCACCTGGGGTGATTTAGGCTTCTCTTTTTAAATCCGTTGTCAATTTGCTAAAATACACATCGTTCTGAAGTTATCGCCAAAAGTTGGCGGTCGCTCGAAAACACCAAGCAAATGTCTGCACTGCAATCACCGAACAGCCACTTTCGCCAATGCGCACAACCAGAGCTGCAACAATGGCGTGTACCCGCACATTCATTATAATCTAGTTATCATATACCTTCAATGTTTCATGAAAAACTCAGCCTTTTGGTGACATTTTGTCAAACTTTTACGTACTCTCAAAGCGAAGACCGCTATTTAAAATAGTTCAAGGCAAGCGGCCAGATTTATGCTATTGTGAACGCAATTTAATGTCCTTATTTATCCCAGTAAACGTGCCATGACTTGAGTTATATAAATGTCTTAAGTAACAAGTCAGATTTAATGGAAATGCCATTTGAGCGTGAACCAGGGATCTGTTTACATATATTACTACGCAAAGGAAAACCCTGACGACGTAATCGCTTGACATCATTCTGCACTCGCCTCACCTTTTGGTGTTTTCTTCTATACAGTCATCGGGATTCCCCAGGAGAGAACGCGGTGAAAATATTCCCGAATTCAGAGGATACTGATACGAACCATCTGGTACGGGAAATTATCCAATGGCTCTCTGTATCATGATGGTGAGGCTCATAGGTATATGATAAAGTGCTATATTATATGCAAAAGTTGTTAAAGTATCTGTGAAAAATATTATGATATATGCAAATGATTATTACAGTATATGTTGTCAATACAGAATCATAAATTTAGTTCAGTATCGGTTCAATGTTATTAGATAAAAAAAAAGTTTTTACAGTATCTGAATAAACAGTTATTACAATTTCTTCCAAATGTTAGTATCTGTTGTCATTACAGTATCTGTTAATTTGACTTCAGTATCGGTTGTTATGAGATCATCAAATTGAACAGCCTACAGGTCCTGCTAGAACATAAAATCGACATTATCTGTCAACAGTTGTTTCAGTATCTATTAAAACAGTTATCTGTTAAAGGTATCTATTAAAAAAACATAATCCGTGAGCAAGTCGGTAACAAGCAGTCCATCAACTGGCATATACTTAACAATACCCCCTGACATACTTTACTTCCTCGTTCAGTTTGACCTAAGCATAACCCTAAGCTAGCCACAACCTCTACACTAACTCCAAACGAGAAAGAAAAGTGTCGCCATATCTCACATGAAGGTAATACTGACATACTTGGTCACTCATTTTGTTCACTTATCTATTTGATTTATTTTACCTCACGTAACTTGTATTTACATATAACTAACCATGGCTGGTAAACGTGTTATGTACCTATTCTACTATGGAATTTTAAAGGTTATAACAAAGATTTGATACTCTTTAATACGTCCAATACCTTCGTTTTAACAGATAATTGTTATATATAAGCCTACACGTAAGTTTTGTCATAGACTTGACAATTACCAATTACTCTTATATCACGGGTCAAGCTGACATCAACTGAGCAAGAGAATTCGGTTGAATTATCTACTAAGTAAATGATTTAACAGATTTGAGTGTTACCTAATTCCCCTTTTAGCAGGTGTCGGGATACTATCAAGTTTTTATCTTGGCTGTAGGGAAAAGCTTAAATGTTAATTTTATCGTAACACTTACAGTCCTTGATCAGCTGATTTAACAGGCGTTTCCTTTAATACCATGATTTACTGTGATACTAGCCAGCTATTTAACTTAGATGGAAATAAATAGTAAAAAGTTGTCGGACACAATTCATCTTGTTACATTGTTTCTTGTGTACTATAAATCCGTCTTGCCCTTAACTAAAATTATATTTTTTTGTAAAGACTAATCACATACTAATTAAAACAATATATCATATCATGTTCTTGATAAGTTCACTGATACAAGTTTCTGGATAGGTCTTGATCTTGATTTGTTATGGATAACCTGACATAAAACTGGATAGCTGAATGTAGTTAAAACAAAAGAAATATCACCGTCAGAGCGCCTAGATTCAGCTTAAGCTCGTACTTGTTTTTCTCTACATCTTGCGTATGAGATGTCCAGTGAATGTACATTTGAGTTCAGCAAGTTCATTATATAATTTACATGTTACAAACACGACGTCTTTTTCTTTAAGCTGAAGGAACATAGTTCTAGTAGTCAAACCCTTGTGAGTTAGGAGTTGGTGTCTGAAAATCTTTCCTTCATAAATACACACAAGTACAGGAAGTCATCCGAGTCAGTAGAGTTATAACCTGATACTGTAAAGTGACACAGTCCAGCGGAACACACCAGTGTCTGGATTAAAAGTCCCACCAGCGTTTGTGATTAGTATGGCGAATTTACATATAGCCTTGAGAATAGATCTCTGCACATCCTTTGGATTGCATGCAGTGAAAGCCAAAACAGGACCTGGAAATATAACAAATTCATCATTATAACAAAAGAACAGCATACGTTATTTCAATAAAATGTTTAATATAACAACTTACTAAACATGAATTATATGTCTTTATAAAGCGGCTCATTTTACGCCTTTTTCGAAAATATCAACACGAAGCCAGGTTGATTAGAAATCGGGTAAGTTGATCAGATGGGCAATGGGGACGTTTTAAGTTATGTTGTGCAGCCTGTAAGGTTGTATACAACATAAGTCAGGTATATTTCTTGTATGAGCCACAGAAGAAAGTTTCCATGATACATGTGAAGAAACCTTTAGAAGGAATATACAATCCATGATTGTTTACTAATGTATATATACTGTTCGTCTTCATAAAAGCCTTAAGATAAAAATGTCAAATGAGCACAAGACAGCAGGATATTAGACCGAAGCAAGAAAGTTATGGAGATAAAGAGCCGGACCACAAGGGCAGGGTGGGAATTAATCAGACTCTCTTAATACTGTTAATTGTTTAAACAGACATGTTCGTGATATACGTCTGCAGATACCTTATCTAAGAAAGTATTTATGCGCTACAATAAAACCTACAATGTTTGGGTTAGTAATTTATAAGGGACATATATCATTAAAAAAATGATGTTTGATTATGTTTATAAATGTTATTTTAAAAATGTTAGGAAACTGTAAAGATCTTAATTTGTCTTCCTTTCTGATCAGAAATATGAACATTGATAACGTCTCCTACACACCGATCCATACAGATCAGCTATAGCAGAACACGTAGAAGGAGAAAATAACAATGTTAAATCATGTGCCAAACTACTCTTAGCACCTTCTCTATAATAAATTGACAAACCACTTCAATGGAATTGTTTTATTCTCTTGATTATACTTATTTGTTTATTTATATAATATAATCATAGCAATTATGTTTAAAAATCCATGTAAGTCGATCGTCATGATTTGGTTATATACCCAGCTTCTAAGAGCCGCTTAAACAAGATAAATTAGGTGTGTTGTTTGACAAAGTAGATGTAAATCTATATTGCTAAGACGATGGGACTTTCGTGGACATTTTAGTTCATCACTTTAAATCTATATTAATATTTTTAATGTGGGCATGGCGGAGTATACGTTCTTCTGCGTTCCTCTGGAAAACGCACTTACTGGGATAAAGCCTAAGGCAACATTTATCTTTTTACCTATTAACATTTCTAGCACAAAATATTATGTAAATGTTGTATTACGACGTGGAAAAACATCTTCAAATATAAACACTGTTGTTTACAAAACTATAGTTTCTGCAGTTATGTAGTTTATTTAAATTAAAAAAGAAATTGTTATACTGACCTGGATGCACACCCGTTTATTGTGTCTGTATATCAGATATTTTCGTGTTCGTCTGGTCGTGCAAAGACAAATTGTTCTCCACCTTGTTTTGTAATGCTGAAATTGTCGTTTCCAGATTTGCCTCGGTAGCAGAACTCAGTTCATCTCGTAAACTACCGATTTTCTGTTCCATCTTGGTCTGCAAATCAGCATTGTTGTCTGACATCTTGTCTTGTAAAGTTGAAATCGTCATTTCTAGCTTTGCCTCGGTATCAGAACTCATTTCATCTCGTAGGCTACCGATGTTCTGTTCCAGCTGGGTCTGCAAGTCAGAATTGCTGTATGACATCTTGTTTTGTAAAGCTAAAATCGTCGTTTCTAGCTTTGCCTCGGTACCAGAACTCATTTCAACTCGTAGGCTACCGATTTTCTGTTCCAGCTCGGTTTGCAAATTATCATTGTTGTCTGACATCTTGTCTTGTAGAGTTGAAATCGTCGTTTCTAGTTTTGCCTCGGTATCAGAACTCATTTCATCACGTAGGCTACCGATTTTCTGTTTCAGTTGGGTATGCAAATCAGAATTGCTGTCTGCCATCTTGTTTTGTAAAGCACACAGCATATCTTCTTGATAAATCTGTGCCTTAGAACAGATATATTCAATCTGGGAATGTAAATTAGATACATTTGTTTTCAGATCGACGTTTAATGCAAAAGTGTTTTCATCCAGCTTGTTTTGTAGAGAAGATAGTTTTGTTTCGAGCTTAAAATGTCTTTTAGTTTCCAGTTGGGCCTGTAAGTCAGAAGTTCTGATCTCCATTTTGTTCAATGAAGTGTTTACGTAACCCTCCAACTGATCTTTTGTGGTTGAAATGGCCTCCCCTTGTTGTCGTACTGTGGCCAGGGTTCTGTTGAGCCTAGTCTGTAAATTAGGGATCTCGTTTTGTTGGTTTCCGAATTTAGCAACCATTTCGTTCATCTGAGACTTTAGAGCTAAAATCTCGTTCTGATGTTTTAACATCAAAAAAAAGGGCTCAATGTGCGCCTTCAGAGTCGAAATTTGCTTGTCCATCATTTTGGCTGTTATCATGATAATGAGAACAGTTATAATGAACCACATCCAATCCATTTTTAACAAAATAATGGAATGGAGGCTAACGTATTAGATTCAGTTTAATTTGATACATATGTTACCATTTCAAATTAAAAGGAAGTAATTTGTAGACAATTTCGAATTAAACCATTACCACATTGTAGACTTCGACCCAAAAGATAAAGCTGGTCAACTATTAGTGCATAACAACAAGTAACTACCCGCTAATTATTCACTTAAAAGTAGAAAATAATAAAAATGGAAATGTAATAATACAGGTTGACCAATGAAACGAATCCTTTATACCATCAAACGACACAGCTATCTTGCTTATTATTCAATGAGCGAATAAGTTAACATAACTTGCACGCCCTCTGATTGAGGGCAGTATGTTTCCAAACTGTCTTCATCCTGTACTTATAACTGTAGGAACATTTTCTGTCCATCCGTGATAACACTTAAGTGGCTACATATTTGTGGGTTGTGTTAGAGTAGCCTTCTTCTTTTGCATTACACTGCCGTCATATAAGTGAAATACCCTTGAGCACGGCGTTAAACACCAGTCAATCAATCAATCAATTACAACTCCCACAAAATTGTGTACATTTGAGGGAAAATACCCATTTGTACGATTCGTCGTGTTTCTGTGAAGAAAAAAAAACATATCGGGAAACTTACATAAAAACATATATTTCATAAAATGTAGTTATTGGGACTCCTTGTTTAAGTTGTTCTTTTTTACAGCATTTTTGTCAACTACTAAAGTAGGTCATATGACCTAAAACACGGTCATCAAGTTTGTTCTTCAAAAAAAAAAATATGTAAAAATAGTTGCAGTTACACTTTTTATAAATCTATATCAAAAACGAATAACCGTTTTCCTTAAACAGCTGTCCCAGCGATCGATATCATTTTATCTGAACATTTTCAACTAAAGATGAACTGGTTTAAAGGGAAGGTAAAACAATCAAAGCCGTAGTCAAATTATAGACTGTGCAAATCTACACAAAAAGAATTTGCAGTTTTAGTAACAACTTGGTATGGTGTTTAATGAGACTACGACTTTTTATGTCTTGTCGTTTAACAATGTAACTGAAGCGGAAAGTCAATTTAATAAGAGACATTTTAAGTAAGGGTTTGAAATGACATTAAGTTTTGATTCTTTTCTTCTGTAATTGCTTACAGTTGTTCCTGAAGATTGTACAGCGGCGAAATGACCATCCGCGAAAATAAAGTAAAATTTTAAATGATTTTAAAATCCACCCATAAATTTGATATCCTCACTTATTTAATTTACTTTATGCAAAACTGAAATCTGCTCAACGTCATATGATTTTTTGTTTGGCCTATTACGAATGTTCAATTATCTGTCTAATAATTGTATAAAAATCAAAGATTTTCTTTTGTGTGAGCACCAAACTTTCACAATGACAGCTCATCATTA
>JAVFBZ010195946.1:1778-14154 GCA_032466195.1 Katharina tunicata | reverse complement strand
GCTTGTGAATGGAGGGCCTCGGGGAAGATCAGCAATCTGCTGAACGAGTTTATTTAACCCTCTTGAAATAAAGTTTAGTATTATTATTATTACATGGAAATCCTTGAATTACATTTATAAGCTATCTACATTTCTCTATTGTTTGATTTAACACCTGTCCCCTTTTTGTTAAAAATAATGTTGACTGCCAAGATATACAAAATACTTCATAAGCCTTAAAATGTTCTGTTTATTGTTTGATTATGTCATGTATGGCGTAAAAAGCATTGCTATTGACACCTTTATCTCTTTTAAAACAATTGAATGTGTATGGGATCATATTTGTGTATAAGTTCTTTCTTGGCATATACTCATTCTACAAACAAAATAAAAACATTCTTGGTGCACTTTAGACTAAAAACGTTTATTTGCATCGTGAAAGTTTTTTGAAAATTGTTGATTTTGTTGAACTAATGCTATATACGTGTACCATCTTAAAAAGTAGTTTTGTTAATGTCTTTCTTGAAAGTACTTGGTTTTTTTATTACGAATCCAAGAATTGAAAACTCTTGTTAGAAGTGTTTTGAAAATTACAGCGAAACCTCTGGAAACTCTGGTCACGGGACCATGACAACGGGTTGTTAGATAAGATGTCAGTTGACTTAAGTTGCATCTGGATTCTCAGACAAAATGCTATTTATTCAACAAAGAGTTTAACCTGTTGTGTATGATATGCCCTTGCAATTTAGAACAGGATGAAAAATGAATATCACCTAGTATGTATCAAAATTTAAATAATTTGAACACCTTGATTCTGTTGATCAAACATCAAGCTAGTTAAGTGTACCTACATGTATTGTCAGGGCACATTATATATTTATGCCCCCATTACTAATTTAATATGCTTGTCTGAGTACTATGGGTAATGGAATTGACTTTGACCTTTACATATTCATGTAACGTGACGTCCAATACATTGATGTTTATCTAATTTGCCTCAGTTCTGTTATTCCGAGTATCACCTGTTCCTGTTTTAATCTACATTTAGATGACATTCTGTGCATTTACCAAGGACATGTCCGAGTAAACTTGGCAAGTTTATGATTGAATAACTAGGACTTTCCCCACTTTATGACATTAATGGTGGTATTTTTTTAGAATTTTTGACAGCCCAGTGGAAATATAATAAGGCTTATATAGAACAGATTCAATTAAAATTGTCTTCGGCCCTGAAATCTGATTCAGTTATATAAATCATAGCCTTCCCAAAGTTATGTGATATATTTTGTGTTTTCCTTAAGTATGGCTTATGTTACAACCTTCAAACAAACAAACATAATTAAATCATCTGCTTCATACTTATATAATAGGGAACATTAGTGAAACTTGATGCATTTATAAAGATTCTTGTGAAAAAAAAACCCCTGCAAGAACAATCTCTAATGAAACAAACACGTTGTCTAATGAATAGCACAACACATGTGTTAACACCCCATCAAATACCCTCGAAGTTCAAGAGAAGACAAGGTGGACCAATCACATTTGTATTGATATAGATTGGCGCATTGCCATACACAGGATCAAAAAATTATTAAAAGTTTGTTTTCATTTAAACATATTTAATATATCATATTCAAAGAAAATTTGAATTTGAGTGCTGTGCAAGAGTTGTCTCTTATTCATAATTTTCATTTTTTTACAATAATATAATAAATGTTACCTGGCATCGAAAAAATGGGACAAGGTACATTTTTGTTTCTATTGACATACATGTATTTCCTACTTTTTTTCCATTTGAAGGAAAGAGTCCTTGCAGAAGCTTTTATTCCATTTTAAATGAAGAACTTATGTTGATCAGTTGATTTTTGTGTTAAATTATTGTGGTAATAATTGATTATTTGCACAAGGCTTTAGTACCTGAAGGTTTGATGTATGCAGTTCGTGACTGAGTGTAGTAATACAAGTCATATAACGTGAGAACACCCTGTTCGTTATGTTGTAAAGAATTTCTGAAATGATATATGTGAATGTCAATACATGATCAGGGAATCCATAACGGAGGTAATTAAGCCAAAATGGCTGGGTTATACGTATTCACAATATCATCTGTCAGAGGATCTAAGCTTATATGTAAGGAAGCTTACATGTACTAGCCCCATACTTGTACCCAAAGTTTTCAAATTAATTCATAAGGTATTTAAGGGAAGTTTTCGGGGTGGTTTTTACGTGGTTTCTTCCCGGTTTTCCACCATACACCGGCAACGCAAATTATTTAGATTAGTAAATCGTCATATAGGTGAAATACTCTCGAGTACGATGTTTAACACCAATCAAACAAACAAACAAATTAATTCAACATTGGGCTAAATTGAACACATTTACTAATTAATATTCTCTATAATGTTTTGCGTTAAATATGTGAAGCAGCAAAGTAATTATAATTCTGATAAATCCTTTTGTATACATTTTTTCCAATTTTGTTATGGTGCTTATAAGGCAATGGAAAGTGTGATGGCATCGGTGAGAAAATCTCTCTGGGATGTACAGGAATTCACAATGGACTGGCCGAGCTGGAAATTAACAGTTCTTTTTACTGTTCATTATAAATGTGGTCTACTTTCACTTGAAAACTGCAGATTTATTGTGTACTCTTGAGTCAATTCTTTGTGACTTGACTTGGTGCTGTCTATCTCTTGATCTTCCATGACAGATTTAATGCTGATAAGAACATTATTAATTGATCTGCCATTCTTTTAATGGAATATCTGATGTGACCAGCGTTTTATTGGATTTTCACGTTTAACGTGTCAACATGTCGGATCTGTCTCTCTACTGATGTGAAATATATCTGTATTTCTGTGTTTTAAAGTAATTGCAAAATAAAAATATATCCGCCTGAATTAGGCAAATGTGAATTGACCTCTTAGTTTAAATGATTAATATAATTTCTGAATTATGTTTTACTTTAAAGACCAGGACATTTTCTAATGTTAAAGGTGCTGGGATCTGTGGATGGAATAAAACAATTCTGGTTAGCTGTTTAAATGTTGATCAAAGTCTCTGTAGTTTGTGGATCTTCATTTCTTGAAAAAGCAACTGACATTATTCTGCCAAAAACTGACCAAATCTCTACTAGAATTGTTGTTCCTCGAATCTCAGTCATTGTCTCTATTTTTTTTACAAGAATCTTGTTAACAATATTTTAACAATAGCATTATTTCCACTTATGAGTTTTACAAAGTAGAGCAAAGGTATGACACCAACAAAAGATACATATGGATGCATAGATGGTGATTCAATATTTTGTGTTTTTTTAAAACCATTGTTGAGTTTTGTCAAGAAACTTGGCAATATTTCAGAAGAAATATTCAAGGAACTTAACAATGGTTTTAAAATAAAGTGAAATATTGAATAACCATTCGTCCGTGTGTATATTTTGTTGGAGTCATAACTTTTGCTCTACTATATTTCAACAATAAGTAGCATTTTGTTCAAAGTACATGTATTAAATCACTCTTTGTGAAATGACAAAATTTTTGTGCAACAAAATGGAGTTTAAAGGTACTATACCGCAGAATTTCGGCAATAAATCGACTGAAACGAATTAAACCGGGTTTTCTATATTTGTCTAGTATGGCCCAAAGTATAAGCTTTCAGAAAATATCAGTCTCGAGAATGTACGATATACCGTATAAAAAAAACAAAGTTTGTAAAATCTTTAATGCGACCCGCATCCCTCATTATTTTAATACGGTATATCGCACATTCTCAAATTTGATATTTTCTGAAAGCTTATACTTTGGGCTATTTATACTTAGAAAATACCTTAAACCCGGTTAAATTTGTTTCAGTTGATTTTTGGCTGAAATCCTGCGGTATAGTACTGTCAAAATTTACTTTTATAGCTTAAAGTGTCTTTTCTGTTTGGTAGTACCTGGGGCCCAAGGTAAATTTTGTAAAATCTTTAATGCGACCCGCATCCCTCATTATTTTAATACGGTATATCGCACATTCTCAAATTTGATATTTTCTGAAAGCTTATACTTTGGGCTATTTATACTTAGAAAATACCTTAAACCCGGTTAAATTTGTTTCAGTTGATTTTTGGCTGAAATCCTGCGGTATAGTACTGTCAAAATTTACTTTTATAGCTTAAAGTGTCTTTTCTGTTTGGTAGTACCTGGGGCCCAAGGTAAATTTTGTTTGCGTAGTAATTACTATTCACTAGCAGATCGGCCAATAGATTTATGAAAAAGTGGTGTGACTTATTTATTACATCGAGACATCGACACAGGTGAAATATAGAGCGTAAGGAGTGACAGATTTGGACTGACTCTACATTATCGACTGCCTTAAGCTTTTATCTTAAGCTTCCTGTACTGTGGTGCTCTCTGAGCTATGGGGCCGATTTCTTGAGGTGTCCTGTTTTTCGTCTGAGTGAAATAACCCAAAGTATTGAGTAAATTCACATTCAAAGAAACCATCCTAAAAGAGCCCAGTGCTGGATATACTGAAAATTCAAAGAATGGGAAAATTTTGATAAAGAGTACTATTGGATAAAAAAATAATTTGATTATAAGAAACTTTGCTTTAGTTTTTATTAGTTTTGTAAAGTTGCGTAATTGGCATTCAAACTTGTATCTACATGTATCTACAAAACAAAGCTGAGCTGTGTGGCTTTCCTTTCAATTGTCAATATCAGTTAAATTTTAACCAATCAAAATATAACTTTTTCAAAGGCTTCTGTTAGCTTTCACTAGTGTTCTGACATAATGTACATGTAAACCCAATCCACAAATTTACTCGGGCTGCGCTGTGGCTCCGTGGTTGAGCGTTGGACTACAGAGCCCCCTTCACTGTACCCAGAATAGCTTCGATCCTCCCTGTGAACCGTAAAGGTATATCAGGGTAGTTTTTCGGTGGCTGCGGAGTTCGCGGGGTGGTTTTTACGAGGTTTCTTACCGGTTTTCCACCATACACCAGCACAGCAATAAAATAAATAATATTAAGTCGTCATTTAGGTAAAATAGGCTTGAGTAAGACGTTAAACACCAAACAAACAAACATAAATTTACTCCATTGTTGTTGTACTTTTTATGTTGCTTTTTGTTATGTGTGTGTCCCTTAATTTGAGGAATAAATGTGGTATTGGGACCTATATGCACTTTAAAGACTGTTAGCCTGCCCTCTACTTCACAATGCCTGCTTCACAATGCCGCAGTATGCATCAAAAAGGAGGCATAGAACTAGAGAGGTCTGGACTGGCTGACAAATGTTAAGCTAAACATGTCAGACTTTATTAGTTGTTGATCTTAACCTTTCGACTACTGTAGATGTTGTAAAGTTATGGTCATTATGGCACTGAGGCATCGGTTAATAATAATCCCTTTTGTCATTTAAAATAATTTTGCTCTGATATTTCATTTGAATTGAGGAAAGTTAATTGTCATTATGAAGTGAAGTGCATTAACATCTTTTATGGCCCCAAAAAAATGGCATTTTGGTTTAATAAGATTTATGAAATGTATGCTTACATGTATTATGTATAATGTATGCCTTTTTCTCTGAATCTTACAGATTAATTCCTTATTAGCATCATCTCCGCTCAAATGAAGAAAATCACGATTCCGAAAGCAGGTCTAATATTATTAAGCTGCAAAAGTTCCTCCGACAATTCGTTTTTATTTGCTCATTCAGGCTCTTGAGCTAGTTTCAAGTTATTGTCACATAACTATCATACTAGGATGTGACTATTACCACATCTCCTTACCCAGTGTTGTCTACTCATAGCTTTATGGAATGCCACACAGTAAACTACATGTACATTCTGTCTCGCTAAATAAGACAATTAATGTAACATGAGGATAATAATTTAACATAGTTGACATATACAGGATGACTTTCAGTTCCTATGAAACCACAGAGAAACCTTAATGAACCAATGGGGTTATTCTGGCACATTTATCAATTGATCATTTTAAGATGTACAGGAACCCATTAAGTCTGCTTGAATTCCTGAGTAATAATGTTTGTGAGTCTTTTCTGGATGGTTAACCAATGCTTGTCAGCGTTAAGAAGAACTAGCGGATTATTTTATCTCTGGCTTAGTTGGCATTGCTTACTGAAAATAACATTCACAGTAATCAGTCAAATCTTGAATGGTATAAGGATTTATAAACCCAAAATTTTGATAGTGCAGTGATGCTATGTGCATTGTTTGAAACAATCATTTTTTGTGTGTGCATATTTTCATCACTTCAAAAGTTTTAAGCATTCACATGCAGCATCTTCATTGTGGTGTCCTGTTTTTTTCCTGTAAATGTATTGTGGTGTCGTCTTCTGTGTTGCCAGCACGGTTTTAGGGTGATTTCCTCTACCGATTAGACTGACACGTCGTCATTGAAATTACCTTAAGTCAGCCTAAACTCCTAATCAAACAATGGTTCTTTGTCTCCCTGTTATATTCAGGTGTGACGTGTCATACATGCATATGATTTCTTGTATCTTGTATCTTCTGTCATCACTTGGCAGACCATGAGGTGAGCGAAAAGAGTGGGAATTGATTCCTTTCACACTTGAAGTCTGATAAGTTGAAAGTACATATGACTGTTTTGCAGACATTGATTGATGAGCATTACTGGGTGTCTGACTGTCTGAAGAGAATGTATTGTTTTCCAGTTGAATGTATTTTCTTTATTCTTACTTGGTTAGGGCCTATATTATACGGGTTTTACGCCTTCAACATTACAGTTGCTTTGTCTTTATACACTAGAGACCTATATGACTACTATTCTGCATTTTCTAAAAGGCGAAATCATTTGTCCATGTCTGTCTCCATGGAAACTATCAAGAGTAAGGGACAAAGCTTTAATCATTTGCTCCCTTATTTGTGCATATTGACAGTCAATTCAAAACACATAAGTCCATTTTATTTTCTCTCATTTTTATTTCACAACTTTTAGCCATAATAGACTGCTATCGCTCTTAAAAGTGGATTTGTATGTTCAAATATGATTTATATTGAGGATATTACAATTATACTTTATTAGTTTACATTGTTCAGTTCTGTGAGGGTTGGGTATTGTAACAATAAATTTAAATAATTTCAAGAGTTGTTTTAATTGCATTCATGGTTTTAAATTCTTCACTATTTAATTTGCCATATAGCCCAGATGCCCCGACATCTTAATCACATCCTAGAAAATTAAATTACAATAGGCAAGATATATTTAGGGCTTTCAATGAAATGAACATTCATATATTTTTTTTAAATTGAGTATTCATGCCACTTAAACTCATAGCTCTTTATTGTATAAGTCCTCTGCTGTCAAGGAGTACGCTTATTCATAAAGGATTATTTTATAAGAAATTTGAGAAGCAATATTTTGCTGTTAACACAAGATCACTTTCAGAGATGTATTGACAGAGCAATGCATTGATTTGTGGAAATAAATCAATCACAGATTATAAAGAGCTACAAGCACACAGAGTTCAGTATCTCCATTGTTAGGTTATTTGTGTTCTGTTGTGTTATTTTGTTTCTTTTTTTATGATTATGTAAACTTGAGAATGTCATTTTCTACTGTTAAGAAGACAGATTGGATTGCATTCCACCAAATATGGCAGCCATTAAATTTGTTTACAATATGCAGACCAGTTCACAACACATTATCTTGAAAACAATTAACAACTTAACTGTATACTTTGAGTTTAGCCTCCTCTTGTTACAAAAAACGGATGAGATTGCATTCCACCAAATTCTGCATACCAATATGGCCACAATTGGTAATTGTGCAGTATTCAAATATGTATTTGTTGTGAACACGATGACTTGATAATAAATCCACTGCTTATCTTCTAAGCTAAATGTAGCTTCCTTTAGCTCAGATGGGATTGCATTCCACCAAATTTGGCACACCAATGCAGAGCTGCGTTGACGTCAAAATGTTTACTACCCTCCTTCGCATATTGAGTTGTTTTTTTTATATGTTTTTTTTACGACCAATATGTGAATCAATATGGAGTTGCTTCATTTTTTATGACCCTGGTTTAATTAATTCCAGGAGGTTTTTTTTTCGGATGAAATTTACCTGTCTTCAGTTTCTGTAGGGAATTTTTTAAAATTAATATTGTCAAAAGCCATTTTAAACCTATGGGGCATGCTGATAAAGTATCATGTTCTCCTGAATATCCATCATAAAGAAATAGCCCGCAAAGTCTTCGGATCCCCTGTTTTCAGTGTGTAATGTTACAACTGTTTAAACATTTGTTTGGACAAAAATGAACTTTGCTGTGAAATCAATGTTCAAATAAACAATGAAACATCTTTTCAATAATTGTCTCTCTGATGTTGTGATAAAAGGAAATGTAAGCGAAAACAAAGTTGTATTTAGGTATTTTATGGCATTATGAGTTTCCATCGCCCAACTTACATGTACATCTTGAATACTGGATTAACATACCAGTTTAAGAACATTTTAAAAATCAAGCAAGATGCTACAGAGAGTATATTCAAGTGTCTTTTTGAAAGCTTTACATAATTCATTCAGTTTGAGAAATGAGGGAGCGTCTGCATACAACCCAGCACAATAACTGCTAACAAAAGTCTATTGATGTCAGAGTGTAGGTACTTAAATTAAGGGAACAATCATGTTTGTGAGTATATAGTGGATACTTAACAAATTTTTCGGTGCTTTAGGAAAAACTATGATATTAATTGTATTCCTCTCATGGTGGACAGTTTTGCTAAGCATGGCAATGAGTCAAATTTCTTGCTTGCCTGTGTGTGTATCCAAGTTTGTTTTTTTGAATACCGGTATCTGTTGTATTCACGGTTTAGAAATCAGGGGTAAAACATTAATCAATCAAAAAAAAATTATGGATAAAAACCAACCCTTTAAAACACTCATTTGACCCAGAGCCCCAAACTCCCAACAATCGTTATGGTGACTAGTATGAGGTGCTTGCTGTGTACCTTTCAATAACAATTTGGGGGATTTATGGCAGTGAATTGTTAAATGGGAAAGGTTCACCTTTGCCCACTTACAAACATACTAGGAAAAAATAAGAAAGACCAAAATTTATTCCTCTTTCTCTTAGAACATTGCAACAAAGATCAGCATGAAATATGGCTGTTTTTCGACGCGAAGGCCTGAATTAATTAGCAGTACTGGTTGGCTGAAGAGAATGTATTGTTTCCAGTTGAATGTCTTTTGTTGTGTCCTTATTTGGAAATGTTACACAGGGGTTATGGTATATTTCATCTTAGAACATAAGAGTCACGTACAGACCACTATAAAAGGTCTAGTGACATTTGTCATTTTTCATGTCTGTCTCCATGGAAACGATCTGGAAAAAGGGAGAAATGCTTAAATCCTTTGTTTCCTTATGATGGTGTTTTGACTGAAGCAATTTCTTATTTAGCCACACATCTATCTGTTAACTTACATGTACATAACTCGTAGACTGTTGATGTTATTTTTTCTTTAAGAGACACTTACAATAAAATAAGATTTTATGGATAAACAGCTTCTGGTATATTTTCGGAGCAACGTTTCGGCCCAAATGCTAAGACCTTTTTCAAGCAATGATCACAAATCTCAACTGAATATACTGTGTAACAAGTAGTCAAGCATGATTATTAGAGTTGGTCTATCTTATCCCAAGTTAAAAAGCATCATACTTGGAATCTCCGAGGAATCTTGATTCTTGGAAATGTTGTAATCATCGCAGAAAATTAGATTAACATTTGCTGGAGATGGAGCGTTGAGAGCAATACATAATGGAGCAGTCAAATGCATTTATGTTTTCTTTTTGTTTTTCTGGTTCTGTAGGTTTTAGTGACTTGATGTAGAATTCATTGTGGTTTTGATAGGTTTTGACATTTTTGTCTGAATTAAGAATAGTTCTGTATAGGTGATTTGGTGTTAACGCGCATATTTAGTTGTTCACAAAAGTTTGTTCAAGTTTTGCAAATTATTGCCTGGATTAATTTTGGACCAACCCATGTTGGGTTGGCATATACATTGTAGATGAATATAAATTACAATATATAGATGTATTATATCCGCTCAGCCTGAAACAAATCGCTGTACATCTGCCGACGAACCAGCCCATAATGGCTGTAAATATGTATCAAATGTAGGACTTTTAGTTATGTTCACCCTTTATTTTGACAAACAAAATAAACTGTTTGAAACAAAATGAAAAGATATAGTTTTAATAATAGATTTGTTCATTGTTGTGTTGCGTAAAAATCATTACTTTAGGTATAATAATAGCTGGGAGTAGACAGTTTTCCAAGTAAAGTAACTTAATGTGAAAAATGAAAGTAGAGGAAAATGGATATGTATTTCTGATCTATTTCACGACCAGTTTGTTTCAAAATCTCTGAAGCAACTCAACTATTTTCTCATAGAACTTGGTAAGCCTTATATAATCCCAAATTGTCCTATTCTATGGAGTATTAATAAGCAGGGAAACACGTTTTTTTCTATGAAATTAATTAAAGCTGCTCATGTCAGACATGAACTGTGAATAGATACACTCGCAACCAGGACAGCCAATACCCAACTATTATTAAGTACATTTGTATTAAATTGATTGTCAATACAACGCTTTTGAAATCATGTAGTGAAATTGAAGCCTCTAACAAAAAATTAGAATCAATGGGAAGAACTATATGAAAAGTCTTACTGATAAAATGTTGGAAATCTTTCCTAGTGCTTTGAGAGGCAATACTTTTGTTGTTTGCACAATATCACTTTTCAGATCTGTGTGGAGAAATATATTGATTTCTGACAATGTTAAAATCACAACCCAAAATGTTGACTAGAATAGGAGATTTAATGAGCCTTTGATAGAAGCGCATTCCTTGCTTGTTTTGCAATTACTTGGGCAATTATGTGTTTTTATACTACTGAATTTATTTGTTTATTTCTTCATGTTTCTCAATTGCAGTTGAAACTGGAGTTATTTCAATGGTCTTACAATTTAAGATAAATAAAACAAGCAAATTTATAGTTTTTGTTAAGCAGGAAACTTGGTATATAATACCAATATAATATAATAGTGGAGTTAATTAAGCTGAAATCACTGGTTTACACATAATCACAATATCGTCTGATGATGTAGGCAACTTTCAGTTTATATGCTAGGACACTCATCAACCCCAAGCTCATGCTCATAGTTTCAAATTCAACTTGGATTGGGCTGAATTTTTATATACTTACTAATAATTATTTTTTTCACATCAACAAATATTCCATATTGTGGTTCTAAATTAATAAGACCCCATCTGTCTGATTAAACAATTTCTAATTTCACTTTAGGTATTGTAAGATAAATACATTATAGTGTCTAACTAGGTAAGATATAAGCTGTCTGGTCTATAAGTGTATGTAATCGACTGGCCAAGAAAGCTGGATGCAGTTGTTTTCTCTGTTCATAACGATTCTGGTCACCATCTGATTGCTTAAGAGATTGATTATCTTTCCATCAAGTTTAGATTCTCTCTCATCCAATTCTCCATATCTGCCACATCAGGCATCAACACACTTTCAATTCTCCATTCCTGAGCTTGGTTCACACTCTGTAATGTTCATTGACAGATGAGATACTAATAAGAGAATTGTTAAGCACCCTTCTAACCTTCTAATGGAATCTCTGGATCTGACAATGGTTTTATTGGATTTTCACACTTAACATGCCAACAAGTCGAATCTGTCTCTTTTGCCTGTAGTGATGTGAAAAGTATAACCAATCCTTATTCTGTGATATAGACAGTTCATTGCTCAGACTTGTGTCAGGTTTTGAATCATATGTTCTATTAAAGCTTTAAGATTGTTTTTAAGATTCCCTGATTATGGAATAACTTGACGCCGAAATATAGAATATGACAATGAACTCAACCTTTGAGATTCCTTCGTATTAGTTTGATTCCTGGTGGAGACGATTCAAGGCACAAATATATTTTGTTATCTGTAATTTGTTAGCACTGTTGTCTTGGTTGTATGAAAGACACCCTGGTGGATTCATGTTTTAATATTATTAAGGGGGTGGTTGACGGTCGTGGTGCTAAGCAGCAGGTTGTTGATTTGTTGCGCCGTCATGTCCTGTAATTGTTCTTTAGTGTCTGTGCCAGTGACATTGACGTTGGTTTCTTTGACCCATTGGACTAGGACACCGTCATTTAATTGACTTAAAACCAAATCAAACAAAAGAATTTGATTAATGTTGAAGATAGTTAAATTAGGTGTAACGATTACAAGCAGTAGTGGCGCTGTTCATGTGGATGGTTCCCTACAGTAAATCTTTCCTGGAGATGTTAGGCTGAGAAGCAAGACAACTTGCTGTTTACACACTATCACATATTTTTAGGTGTGAAGAAGAATATTGA
>JAVFBZ010195935.1:0-14154 GCA_032466195.1 Katharina tunicata | reverse complement strand
GAGGGGGTGGGGGGTTCGGTTGGGGGTTGGGGTGGGGGGGGGGGGGTACTCTCATTATACAACGCCCATAACCATTACACGACCACTCCTGACGCTTGTCTGAGCTAAACTTTAGCGCTAAATAGATGGGACAGCGAGGGTGGCATGATTAAAACTGACCACAGTTCACGCATTTTGGCTTAAATTTGATTAAAGGGCTGTTTTTGTCCATAAAATATTTTAGATATTTATAAATATGAAGATATGGGCCAAGATAGTTCTTTCTACAAAGGAGGTTTATTTGTTTTGTTTTTTAGAAAATTGTCGTAAAACCTTGCTGGGGTTTATTAAGTTTTTTGGGGAAAGCTGTGGGGTTTATTCTAAAACCATTACAAACAGTGAAATTATAATAGTTTTGACAATTGCTAAGCACGAAAATGTGTTCTTGTCGATTGAACCATTGGGAACAGAGGCGAGATTTTAAATTTAATTTGCAAATCGAAATTTGGTCAAGATGAATTTAGTGGTCAGTAGGCTATCAAGATATCAAGCAAAATTATATTTTATACTCTAACATAGATAATACTCACATTCGAGCCGAAGAAGCTAATTAAACTCTCAAAGTTGTTTTATTCATTTTATTTATAATATGGTCAATTTAGTGCACATTTGGTTTGATTGATGTGTTTTGAGACATGCCAACCCGTTTCTAAAAAAATTACATCAAATTTATTAAAACGATAACCTTTCACATCAGAGGTTCCAAGGGTTAGTTTTGCTTTGTGTCGAGATTTTGTATAAATACTGGTATAGAAAAAAGCCAGAATCAGCAGGTTTGATCCATTGGTGGCTTTCATCATGAGAGGCAGCTTCTTCGCGCTCGCCATTGGCATCGCATTGGTAACAGCCCAAAATTTGGATTATGGTATGTATTTGTATTTATTGTAATTTGCAAGAAAATAATCACTTATTCAAACTCTGCTACATTTTTGTTTTCTACATTTTAAAAATGATTTCAGGATTAATATCGAATCGTGAATTTTATAGGTAATGCTGTTTATTATAATAGTTTAGTCTAAGATAGGCGAAAATCCTACTAGATTTATTTGTTCAATTGGTGTTTAACGTCGTGCTGTAGAGAAGTACACTTTATAAGATGACTTTTCGTGCTGGTGTATGGCGGAAACCGAGCGAAAAAACTTCGTAAAACCATCCTCGATCGCCACAGCCACCGGTACTTTTACTATAAACCTAAAGTCAACAAAGGGGCTCGAACCTATCCCGAGTACAGTGAAATGAGCCACAATGCGGCCCAAAGTCATTACAGAATATTCTCGTCTAAATATAAGAAAATAATGTCTTCTTATATACATGTTTATCAGGAAAGATTAATTTAGCCAATTTAAATATTTGTTGGATATTGGTTAATACACAACATGTGTTTTAGTTCAATTGGTTGTACTGAGTGCTTATCCCCTATGTATAGTTATTTCTAATGAAAAACTGCACTCAAATAGCTCATTGTTTTACGAGCAAAGAGACGTCTTTATGTGCTCTAATCCCAATTTTTAAACACCATAACTAAAAACTAAAATTACCGACGCATTCTTTCACTGATAGAAATTTAGATTTTTGAATAGATACATTTTGTCTTATTCTGGACAATGACATAATACGTGTCTTGGCGTCCCAAGGCATGCCTGATGTGTTCAGAACAAATCCATTTATTTTAGGAAGAAAAGAAAATAAAAAGGGTAAAATAAGGAAACACTCACAAAATGTCAAATTATACATTACAAGTTTTTGAACTCTTACTGACTTGGAATATCTTTTTTATTATATCGCATCCCTTTTGTTCTCATTTCAGTAAGCAATCCAGTCGGATCAGTGGAGACATGTAAGTACTGTTTAAGTCATTCTATGGTAATGTATTTAAACAGAGAAATAAAACATGGAAAAAGACACTTTCATATATTCAGTATATGAATATTCCAAAGTATTATTTATATGTTGATGATATATCAGGATTTCCTTCACCAGAAGTTGAATATCCATAATATCTTATGTTATTCAAAGTGTCTCGACTTCTATATGCCTCTTAAAGAAGAAATATACCACGTGTTAAAATTCATTTCGTTTGTGTGAGCGAACTTTTTGTTTTTCTACAATGTATTGTTTGTAAACATACATAAGAGATTTGATTTGCTTCAAAGAACAAAAATATATGCAAATTTTCTCTTTATTATTTTGTTGATGTAAAAAACGGTAACCTGAACATGTGTGTACGAGTTATATACTATAGTTAAATAATGCCATACTCACACGCCACGGGTGATGATTACTTTATTTATTACACAATATGTCTTCACTGATGTTATTTACATACGAACTTAACAAGTCAGCTAATTATTAAGCTATCTATAGTTTTAACATAAAAAAATGTGCATATTATAGTTTACATACTGAGCGAAATGTTTTGACGAACTGGAGCACTCAGACCTTAACCGTTAACAAAAACATGACGGCTAAGATGGATTTTTAGCTTCTGGGTATAGTGATAAGCCACGTTTCGGGCTAGATGCTAAGACAGTTTTCAAGCAAACGTTTTCAAGCAAGTTGAAAACGTTCTTAAAATCTAGAACGAAAAGTCCTTTATCAATAAATCCATCTTATCGTCATGTACCCAGCTTCTAATTACCGCCTAAACAAGACGTTCAAATCTTATAAACATTAATAGATAAATAAATCATGTAATACAAAACATTTATAAATTTATTTGAATATTCTATAGTTTTTTTTTTTTAAAGTTCGAAACATCTATATATAATCAAAACGGCAACCATTCCGTCCAAGTCCTTTGCTGTAATATTGCCTTCATCGAACATTTCAGTTCAATTGTTCTTTCGTCGATTTAATATATAATAAATCATACACAAGTTAGTTTATCTGATTCTTTGTGACTGTTGTTGATTACGAATAACAAAAAAGGTCGATAGCACATTTTAGGCTGATTCTGTGAAACATGATAATTGTTACAATGTCGTTTAGTTAGATTTCGGGTAGCAATGTCGATCTAATTTTTTTTATCGTTAATAAACTAGCTGGAGGAAGCTACATTAGCAGCTTGATGGCTCTGACCACACACATCAATTAGATGAAGACAATTGTAACTATTAAAACTCTTACTGGCGTTACAGCACACCATTATATTGTTGTGACTTATGTGCATTGTTATTGTTATTGGATGTCTTTTGGCAGCGTACACCCCTGGTTCTAACTACGTGTACAACTATGAGGCTCAGGTGGTGAGTGGGCTACCACTGACCGCTCCTGTCTATTCTATCGTCAAAGTGAAGGCCCACCTCAACCTGAACTTCCAGACTACAAACAGAGTTGTGATGAAGGTAATAACTAAGTTTACTGCTGGTCTTCATCCCCCCCCTCTCCTCTTTCGCGCACAATGACAGTGTCGATTACGGTGGTTTCCATTAAACATTTGGGCAAGCATGCCGTCATTTGAGTGAAATAACCTTGTCCGGCGTAAAACCCCATTCAAACAAACACATCTAAGCAGCAAAGTCTAATAACTAGTTAACCGATAACATAATCTCTGAGAGTGTAGCCTGTTCATTATTAAACAATATGAAACTGAACAATTAGTAACAACAGTTGTAAAGGACACATATATGCATGGTGATTGCTGCATTCAGTTATTTGAAAAACCCAACAACAACTCGGTTGAAAGCCCATAGTGACCTGAACAATTTATTAAAAATTCAATCAATTTTTATGATCGATCATTCTGTCTTTTGTATAAAATGTTACTGAACTAAACATATGAGTTAAGCGATCCCAGAACATGACAGAGCAAGTCTTATATGACATCAAGTGTTAAGATCTACAGCGGAGGTTTTGAAAATTGTCTTGAACTGAAGAATCTTCGGTTTAAATCTCACCTCTTTGTGTCATAGGACTTTATCATCTCATTGGTCACTAGGCAAATTAATAATGTTTTCCGTAACAATGGTAATGAAAGTAAATCAATTTTACCCAACTTCCTAAGACATTAGAGTAGCGCGGCCCTCAAACGGACTTTAGCCTCAATTTAACAGAAACATATGGCGATTAGGTGAATCCCTTCTTGTTTAACTTACCGGAATGTTTTTCGATGGTGTTTTAAACACGTTAAAAATTGAAATCTATTCCACTTTATTGAGATTTAAGGTCATCTGATTCGGCAGATCCGTATTTGTGTTTATCCAGAAGATGAACAAGTACCAGTTGAGATGGTGGGTTACTATTTACGACCAATGTCAATTAATTTGATAATATCAGGATCTTGAGTTTAGGTCTTTAGGAATGAATCCAACTACATTTTTTCAGTTGGAGGACGTGACATTGTTCAAAATGAACGGGCGAGTTGAGAACTTTGACCCGGTCAGAGAGCAGGTTCCCGTGGAGATCCTTCAGCCATTGACGGATGAGGACGCGGCTCAGGTGGCACAAACCCTCACATCACCCGTCAAATTCAGGTAATGATGCAGTTAATTGGGAAATTATCGCAAAACTGATAATTTTAGGAATGGATCAAAACAATACATTTGCCAAGCGTATAATTCAGCAAATGACGGAGGAGGATGTCGTGCAGATGGCACACCCCCTCACAGGGAACCTTCACCTGTAGAGTTCAGGTAACCAGGTAATTAGAAATTAATCTGGAGACTGTGGCTTAAAATCTATGCATTGCATTATTTGCCTACAGTGTTACCCAGCGCCTAAGGCTATTTCACTTACATGGGGGCAGTGGTGGGCTTTAACAGTAAATAACAACACTGACATACTAGTATCCATAAAAGTGTGAAGTACAGGTTTGATCGCGAGAGAAAGAATCCTGTAAACTTGTTTGACGTTTGTCAGGTTAAATGTAATTCTGAACTGAACACGGCTGTATTTTCTCTTCTAGGTACACTAACGGCTTTGTGAGTGGAGTCGTAACTGAAGCTGGAGATCCCGTCTGGTCGCGAAACTTTAAGAAAGGTTGTCTGAGCATGCTCCAAGTCAACCTGGACAAGTCCAAGGTCCTTGAGTCCAGTGAAGCCGTCTATGCTCAAACATATGCCGGAGAGATGGTGAATGAAGCTTACACAGTCATGGAGGTCAGTTATTCCAGAGTAAACTTGGGCAGAATTAACTTTATGTTTGGTGAACAAATTTATGAAATATAATCAGAACAGTTTCAAATATCAAAAAGTCTAAACATACACTATGTAACAGCCGTAACCAGTTTCAGTAATATTTGACCCAATTATTACATTTATGTTTGTGAAAAAATTGACAGACACAAGAGGTGAATATTGTGTATTATTTGACTATTGCGATAATATTTCGATAGTCCCGATAATATTTCGATAGTCCCGATAATATTTCGATAGTCCCGATACTATTGCGATGCAATGGCAATATTTAGGACACACTTGCGATACTATTGCGAGAGTGTTAAGAGAAAGATACTGGTAACATTAGGTACAGTAAATTAATTGCAATTTCTAACTTTAAGTACGGTATCCATAATCTTTAAATGCTTTGCTTGAATGCACAGAAGAAAACTATGACACAAATGGCAAAATTACATGTATTTGGGAAATAGGTCAACTATTGAAAACTATCGATAGTTTGTGCGACTATTGCGACTATTGCATCACCAAAGAAATATCAATAATTGACTTTTGAGGCAGCAACTATGGCGATAAATCGATAGTTCGGTGTATTGTTACACCCCTAATAGACACTTATTAAAGCCTTGTTCTGGTCAATGATAAATTATATAAAAAAATTGATAAACCCGTTTCAATAATATATCCTTCGTTTTCTTCCTATTTAATTGATTAATGTCGAACTTCGGAAAACCGTGTTTTTATATATTAAAATTTGTTTCCAGACAAGTCCAGCTGGCGAGTGCGCGTGTACTTACTCAGTACAGGAACTATCCGCAACAAGGGCACAAGAATACGGGGATTCCTACTTCGAGGTCACTAAAGTCCGAGATTTCGACAACTGCGTAGAAAGACCAAGATTCTTCCAAGATACATTTGCTGGAGAAGCCTGTGCTGAGTGTGAACAGTATAACGTAAATATGTAATCCATAATGATTGTTCCAACGTAAATATGTGTCCATATTCCGTGCGGTTGTGGTATAGGGCTTGTATATATAGTGCAGGTACAAGGTACAAGGTACAAAGGTTATTCTCTCGACTTTAACTCATTGGTGAGAATGAAGGCCTAACACCCTATGCCATTAATTGAAACAGGGAAGCAAAATAAAAAAAAAATAAAAAATTACTATTACAATCGGAACATGTGTGACGAACACCACGTTGTCTTATAAGGTGAACCAATTACATCATTGATGGCATAACCAAATCATGCACTAATCTAAATTGAGGTATACTAGAAACCATTGCTCCCGATTGGTCAATTCATTTCATAACAATATGTAATGACCACAGAAAGTAAACTATAAATGTATTGTGATTTGGTATATACATATTAAATCATTTATATTAATTCAGGACTTCAAGGGAGATCAAATAATGAATTTGATGGCATTATTTTTATAAGTTTCTTATTAATTTATTATTTTATGATTTAAAAGATTGAATTTTTTTTTAATAGAGTGACGTGACAACTCCAAAGAATGACGAACAATTCTTGATGACTGTTTATTTCGGTTTAATTAATCCATCAGTTGAAGATGGTATAAAAAAAACGAACTGTCAACATGAACTGTGCGTCATTCTGTGGAGTTGTCATTCTACTCTATTATGTCAAATTTATCGGTGGAAATTCGAAAATAACCTTAAATGAAATATTTTCAGAAAACCCCCTTGGACATTGTGAGTGGATGCCGATACGAGTTGACTGGATCTCGAGAGGACTTCTTTATTCAGAGGGCCGTCGGTGAGAGCCGATACATTATGTCAACAGAGAGTCAAGGCAATGGATATGCCGCCACCGTCGTTAAGTACGAGACTTGTAGAATGAAATGAGAAATTAAAAAAAATATGTAAACTTTAACTTTAAAGCCAACTTCTGTTTGTCAGTTCATTTTGTTAGTAACGCAAGCTTTTCGACTTCGAAACTTGATTTTCCAACCAACTAGATACTGTTTAATTATGGCCGTATAAATGGAATGAGGATTTAACATGCATATCACCTGTCGTTGTCTTTTCTCTTAATTATATTGTATAATCCTGATGAAGTCTGCTAGACTGAAAGTAATCCAATCTTATTGCCCATTACAGCCGAAACTATATATCTATGTAATCTTTGTTGTCTCTTCTCAGCCAAACTTTGGAATTCGTGTCTTCTGAGGCTATCCGGGCCCCTATCCGAGGACCCCGTGTGCCCGCTGAGTGCCCTGAAGGTATTATAGCAGTTGAACCTAAAATCTTGAGGCAGAGGAAGCTTCGTTTGACTGAACCAGCCCTGGCCATGGCCCCTCCTGAACTCCGAGAAATAGAGGAGGAACCCGAGCGTGAGGGAGAAATGTCGGAATATTTCGTGAAAGAGGTAAGCAAAGAAGCTGGCTCAACCTTCTAATTCTAGAAGTTCTCATTTATTTGAGTGATTTCCACTTCTGTCGAACACATTAGAATTGTTTAACTGCTGGTATAGTTATAATGTGCAATGGGTCTTTGCTCGATTCACCAAAAAGAACCTTTAGTTACACTGTAATTTTGATGAAGATTATCACGTTTAGTTCCATTTAAAACTCGATTGACATGATGTCAATTTAGGTTCGCACAAGCTCTATATTTCTTCATATACCAGTAGTTGTCTTGTGGACAAAATTTTTTCTTTTCTATTCGGGTAAACATTCTTTCCTTTCAACTGAAATATCCACTTCTACATACTTTACGCCAACTGATAAGCGGGTATCGAGCACTTGTTTTGGTTACCTACTTACTTCCAATCATCATCAGGGATAAACATAATAAGTATTAAACCTACACTGAAATTCCCGACCAGTGAAAAAAAAACCGTATACTTATTTCTCCTGACCTTTAGGCCTGTGGTGCACTGCGTGCGGTAGCAATCGACTTTAAAGAAGGTATCACCGAAGAAGGCCCTTCTATAAGCACGGTCGCGAGCGACATCCTGCGCGAAGGTAGTTTGGAAGAACTGAAGACGATCTGGGAACAATGCACTGGAGAAGAAGAAGAAGAATACTTAGAGCGAAGACGTCCCAGCAGATTCAACGAAGATCTCAAAGACGACGTAGGAAGCGAAACGTTGCCCATTAAAACAACATTAAGGTAATCCTTTGGTCAAGATTTAGAGCTTTTGGCTGAAGGAATAGGCTGGTCTTATTGAAGTCTTCAAGTCTTGACCAAGTTCGCTAACGGGGATAAAACCCCCAAAAAACCCGTGTCGAAAATATACACGCCACAGTGTACTGTGATAGATATAGTGAGCTAAGTACTTATAAAATTGTCGGTACACCTTTAGTAATATGGTTGATCTGAATAATCTTTTTTTAAAAATTCAGGTGAATTAATTTATCCACCAATAACTCAGAACAGACACATACAAATCATATAAATAACGTGGATCTGTGGGCAATAAAATCCAGTGGACTTGTTGTATCCCGAAGAGTTGCATATTAATTCAAGACTAACAAAAAAACTTTAAAAAAATGATATTTTTTAAGTAAAACAGGCATGTGTTTGTGCTGCAGTCAGTGTTCAAAGAAAGTTTGAACCTAATAAAAGTTATATTTCTTTGTAGGAAAACCCTTTTGCATCTGTTGCCATACGTAGGAACTGTTCCCGCCGTGAAAACGCTGGTTGAGGCGGTTCAAAACGACGAAATCTCCGCGTTAGTGCTGAGTCATATTATCTTTCCTAATCTTGCTCTTTTCGCCGAACCTGTCCCCGAAAACTTGCAAACTCTTTTGGTAAGCATGATCTAGTTTTTCTCTGAAGTTGTCATCTTGCTCACTGAGAATGTACTTGATCTAATGCGAAGAACCTAGAAGAAACTGTTTAAACGAAGACATTTCCAAATTCTGGGTATTATGGAATACCTATTGGTATTGTTTATCTTTGTTCGTAACTATCTAGATGAACCTTAATACGCTGGTCTAAGAAATTAGGCCACCGTAAGCTTAAATATTTTGGAACATCGGCCTATTGTCTTTTCAGTCTTTTAATGTCTTTGGAAGTTTAAAATGATCAGCACCACATCATATTGCCGATAAAAGTTGACAATAACTCTCTAATGCTTCTTTCAGGACTTGGTGAAGAGTGAGAAGGTAACCGAAGGTACCGCCCACATGAGGCGAGCTGGCTGGCTTTGCATTGGCTCTCTTGTCTACAGGATGGATAAAACTTACACCGAAACCGAACAGGAATTATTCGAAAACCTGGAAAAGACTCAAATTCTGTTGACAAGCGAAGGCCGAGGCAAACAACGCGTCCAGCTTCAATATTTGGCTGACAAAACCAGCATGATGAAAGAAGCCATCTCGACAAGCAAGGCAGACGTGAAGAATCTATTTATCCAGGTATTTCGGGATTAACATAGCCTGTAATTTAAACAACACATTTATTGTTAATGATAATCTCAGGATGATACCTTGGTTAATGGACGAAGCACATGAAGATATTTAATATTTTATGTCGGAATCGTTATGCAAATGAGCAAATTCCAATAGCAATTATAGACAAATAATACTTTTGTTATTTTCACTGAAAGGAAGTGACCGAGTTGTTGAAGAGCAGTGATGAAGAAGAAAAGGTAGTGGGATTGAAATCATGCGGAAATGCTGGTCTGTCAGAGTTACTTCCCTTGGTGATAGAAGTCGTTCGAACCGACTCTTATCCTACCAACGTAAGAGAGCAGGCCGTGTATTCTATAAGACGAATGGCAGATGAAGAACCTAGACTGGTAAGCCGTGAAAACATACATTTATACAGTTTCTTACAATATTTGCCAGTTCATTCAAACGTTTCTTATTTCCACCAGCCTACAGCTAAATGTCATGAACGTAGCCTAAGATCGCTTTGTGAAATGGGCCCCAGAACCATTAGTTACACTGCTAGCGTCATCCATCTTATCTGTAAAATGGTTTGTTATCAGACCTAGACAAACACTGCAAGATTTGTATATATTTTTTTTATTTTATACAGCCCATCCTCCACCACTGACACCCCCAGTAGTTTACTTATTTTAAGGACTCATTTAGTTTTCCACTAAGAGTTTTTGTAGGCCAGTCAGTAGTACTTAATGAAAGCCGGTTGACGGCAAACTATCAGAAAAGCTGTAGTCGAACAGTGGATGTATTTTTTTCAGCAGTTATATTCCATTTCAAACTAGATTAAGTTTCATAAGGCTAACATTTTTTTCAGAAACTTTGCAAGAACGGAAAGTTTGTCTTTGACAAAAACTGTTTTCCATCGTTTGACTTACGTGAATATAATTTGCCTAAGCTATATGTATATTTTATACATCAATTGGATATTATTATATTTGTTTAGTAACTGTGTAGAATTGTGCCCAATAAACTTAGCCGATTTATAATTTTTTCAAATATGAATTGTCAAAAAGCCCTGGGAAACACCAGAATATAAGTGTTACCGAATTTCAGGTTACGCTAATAATTGTATCGATAACTTTCTGAAATATGCAACGAGGAGTTGTTTTATGGACAGTCAAACTGTTTCCTGGTTTGTAGGTTTTGGATGTTCTTTTGCCTGTATACATGGATGTTGAGGCGAACGAGTTTGTCAGACTTGCCGCCTTCACCACTATGATGACATGTAACCCATCACTGCCCTACTTACAAATGATCGCGAGAACCCTTGATGATGAGAAGAATCCGCAAGTCGGTTCTTACGTCTATTCCTACCTGAGCGAAATGTCCAATTCAACATACCCATGCTTCTTAACGCTGTAAGTTATTACATATAGACTTTAATAACAATAGTGTGGTCAGGTAGTTGGATGGGAGCCCCCTGTGTCCTGATGCTCTCTGAGCTAAGTGGCACAGGGTGACGATTTGTTGTGGTGCCCTGTTTTGTTAATGTTATATAAATGTTTTGTCCTGTCTTGCAAGTTGCCAGCGTCGTTTACGGTGGTTTCCTTCACCGGTTGGGCTGGCACCCGTCATATAAGTGAAATTACATTGAGTACGGCTTAAAACCACAATCAAACAAATAAACAAACAAACAAACGTTTTATTTTAATTCGATCTTTTTAATACGGTCCAAAACGTGCCTGTCCTAATATTGATCACTGGTTTTATATAAAAACAACAAGAAAACAATCCGACTAATGTTGTGGCTTAATTGCGATTGAAATAGTATATTATCACTTGTTTGAACTTTTAAATTGCTGCAAGTGAAAACAAAAAGAGACGATTACTGTGATAGGCCACGGGTTAGGTTTATACACTGGGAATTCCGGTGCGCATCACCTCGGATGTCATGCGATCATCGCCGTTTTGGCCCGGACTTTTTCACAGGTTGTTGGTAAAACTGCCAGTGTAGACAGATTCGACAGTTTACATTTGCTTTACCTTCAAAACCTAATATTGTAGTCCAAAACATAACGTTGTGCATCTAAAGCCATACAGGTAAGAATTTCGCTCGGTTTCCTCATGCTTGCTTATGTGTCTATGCCAATTATGAATCCGTCGGTAAATAGGCTTCCAATCAACAAAATGTAATTTTTCCTAGGCATATTCATACAGCTATCACAGCAGAGCTTACTGACACATCATAATAACGAGAATTCACATTAGGGTTAGCCGATTGGGTTTTAGATGTAGATCCGATTACGTCGATGTACACGGTTGCCTCCCTTAATCCAAGCTTTAAAAAGGCCCACTCCAAAGCAGTCGTTGAAAAGGCCTCCTCCCCATCAGAGATCAGTGACCGAAAAAGTAGTTCAGGATGGACGAGTTTGGTTATCAGTGTGGTGTTATTGTTGTTATTCGCCACTTATTATACACACCCCTTCACCCCCAATGTTAATATCATTTCTGTTCATAGGTCTACTTTGAAGTTCGTGATTATTTCTCTGTTTTCAGTGCCTCAAACTGTAGTGCCGCTATGAAGTTTGCCAAGAACGTTCCACAGAACATTCACTCCTCAAATATGTGGCATATTTCTAATAAAAATGGTAAAGCATTTGAATTCATGTTGTATACTCGTGATGTATGGAGATTCTGCTGATGTATCGACTAATTAAGTGGGGCTATCATGCAGTAATATAGATAAGATGGTAAAGATTGTATGGTTTGTTGGTTGTTTGCTGGCTGCTGCCCGGCAGGTTGGTTGGCAAAAAAATATATTGATTGATTCATTATTACCGCGTACTCAAACGTATTTCACTTTCATAACGGCGATGTTATTGAAAAGTGAAAACAAACACCAATATAACCAAAATATGTTTAAAGCCTTTTGCCTTGGCGTTATCGCAAAAATTATATTAGTAAAGTCCTGATAGCAGTTATATAAGCTTGAAGGTTGTGTCCGTATTTAACAAGAACACTGGAGATAAAAAGGGCAATAGGATACAACGGCTGCGTTGTACTTGTCTTTGACAGTCTGATGCATGAGTTAGGACCGAAACATATTCTTTCCGGTTTTCCAACAAACACCGGTAACGCAAAGTCGTCATTTAAGTGAAATACTGCTGGATATGACGTTGAACAAAAAACACATTCATTGAGCAAAAATCATGGAATAGTCCTTCGCATGTCTAAGAAATAACCCATCAATGTTTGTGGATTAATAGTTACCATTGGGTGAAATGATTATCCCCTGTACTGTACGGGTTAAAGGTTGATGCAGAGTTCTGTATCGTTGTTAGTAAACTACATAATCCATATCTGTTGTAACGATACAGAACAGTACTGATTAAAAATGTGTAATTTTTTGCGCCTATCGGTTTTAACTTATCCAATTTCGTGATTGGGAGAATTGAACTCTCTGATATATTTCAAATATTAAAAATACCGACTTCGCGCATTGGTAGCATTAAAAACGTTGTTTTATTTGCAAACGAGAGTCACAAGATGGCGGCCGAATTTAAAAAAAAATCTCCCTCACCAACTCGAATTATGTTTTGAAATTATTGCCGCAGGGCAAGTTTTTGACACTTAGAGTTACTTCAAATATACTATTTTGATAAAAACTACACAAGGAATCGAAGAAAATGAACAATAAGAACAGAAAGTCATTGATATTTTTTGTATATTTACAGATGAACGTGGAATTGCTCAGGCCATCGAGATGTCGGTATTTGGATCACGTGACTCTGTTCTTCCTAAAGGAATGTCTATAAATTACCTACTGCATGTTCTGGGCTATTCGTTTAGACTGGGAGAGGTGGGTATTCTGTCCTAATTTATCTTTATATCATAGTTCATTTGTTTCAGCAATTAAGTACGAAAACAGTTGTCTTTTATACGTGTACATTTATAGCGCTATCTTGAAGTGAACACATATAACAAAATAATGCTTGCTACATGGATATGTGTATGTTTAAGCTTTGCTCTGTTATTATTTTCGAAGTAGATTAACATTTTCAATTCTCAAAAATGTAGCTGCTATGCAAGCGAAGAGAAAATTTACTCTGAATGCACTTTCTTTATATATACGTTTATATATTTAGGTAAAATTTTACCTAAATATATAAAATATTTAAGAAAACATTTACACTTTGTTTTGAATTGTAAGGAACAACAGAAAATGGGATATAATTCAATTAAATATATGCGCAATACATTTAAAAAAAGACACCAGCTACTTTTAAAGCAAAAAGCAAAAAAAAAAAAAAAAAAAAAACAGGTAAAAAAAGTTTGGGTTCAAATGTAATAATAACAACTTTTCTACGATGGCGTCTTAGTAAAGACTGCCAATATGTCAGTATGTGAAGCACTGACCCAAGGATACTAAAGTAACGTCTTTTCGTTTTTATCTAGAGATTACCCACAAATGTTGAGTACTTCCGAAAATCTGTTTTTATATTAGTCTCGCGTGAACCAGACCTCTCGCGTTAACTTACGATCCGCGAAGAGGGTCTGGTCAATGTGCATTTAAAAAGTTTAAAATAACACCGGTCCCGAAATCACCGAGCTCGTGTTCTGATAAGTTTCTGATAAGTCCT
>JAVFBZ010195924.1:0-14154 GCA_032466195.1 Katharina tunicata | reverse complement strand
CCAATTTTGTGGGGGTCCGCAAAAGTCAATTGAAATTCATAAGACACTAGGGCAGCCGCACGGCAAACGCAAGGCCACCGTACGCCCGACGTATGGTCGCCGGGGAAACGTTCTACGGCATGGCTACGGCGTGTCTAATTGTTACGGCGACCCTAGAAATGAAAAACTCCGCGCTATAATCCCACGGCGACCTCTACGACCTGTAAAAGGGATACGCCCTAGGGTGACCCTGAGGCCACTGCAGATCTTCTGCGGCCGCCGTAGGTATCTCTCGATTTCGGGGCCCTACGGCCGCCGTATCCTAGCCGTAGAGCTAATGTGACTGAGGCATTACTGTTTATTTTTCGATGTTAGATCAACAGGACTAGAAATCCCAATTACAGATCATTGGCCAGCTATATTGTGGGAGGAAAACTGGGTAGAACCGAGAAACACCAACGACCTTCCGCTGGTAGCTAGCAGACCACAAACAGTCCAAGCGAGTGTTTGAACTCGCGGACTCAGAGGTGTGTGATTGGTGATTTGATAGGTATAATATAAGTAACGACCGAATCGAGGACCCAGTTTAAACCGAACGAAATAGATATAGCCGGAATAAGTGGTCAAGATGTAAGTGTCTGGTTTGTTCTTGCTCATTATTATTACTATCCATTGTTTATCATGCCAATGTCAGACCACCTCGACTTAAAGTCTAAATTACAGGTCAGTTTCCTAATTTATTGTGAGAGGAAAATTAGGGAGAATCCAGAAAGAGCGATCTGCTAGTAATTGACAGGCCAACCCGCACACAGTCTTTATTAGGTTGAACAAAATCAGACGGGCTGTGGATTAAAAGTATGCACTCTTAAACTACACTACGTATAGGTCCCCCAGAGAGTGGAATTTGGGGGTTAAACGTTTACTAAGATCTCTTGGCAATCTAATTGATTACAGTATCCCAGTAAGTATTTCCCTGGACGATTGTTAACCCACAAGATTGATACATTGTTACGTGACATTTCTTGCAGTACCATATAATCCATGGAAACGATCAGAACTGAGATGAAGTCAACAACTAAACAAAAGAGAACGATCTTCACGAAATCTGTGGTCTTTTCCAAAAATGATATTACTTGTCAAAAGACTTTACTGCAAAAGTTATACCCTTTATAATACTGCAGTGTCATTGTATTGTGGGTGTATTTATCGACGTTAGACCAACAGGACTGCAAGTCCCAATTACAGATCATTGGTCAGCTATATTGTTGGAGGAAACCTGGGTAGAACTCAGAAAACCCACCACATTCCGTTGGTAGCTGGGAGACCAACCCACATACAGTCCGAGGGAGTGTTTGAACTGTGGATTAGAGGTGTAGTTTACAGTCCATGGAAGTATCCGCTCTAGAGCACTCCGCCACGGAAGCCATAGAAAATTAAACAATATTGTAATTATATCTTAGGTTCAACATCAGATTCATTAACGAAGATGTCCGAAAGTGTATTTAGGTTAAAGAGATGAATACTAGATGCCAGTTTGCCTAATCGTTGTAATCTTGTAAGCCTATGTCTGTCAACAAAAAAAAAGTCACAAAGCTTGGGAACAAGGTGCTGACAGGATAAGGTATGGACTATCTGTAAACACATCCCCATGTGTCAATTAATAAGAACCTATACTGTTCAGCAGACTGCTACATGATAAGTAGGAGGGAAATGACAGTATCCGTCAACTGGATTACATTAAACGTCGGATGACCTTAGCAGGATTACAATACCCGTTGCGATTACAGTATAGGTAGCGATTACATTTTTACTTGTAGCAACTCCGACAATTTTGTATTTACTCGAAACTGATCTTTGGAACTACTAGCTTCCGGCATCCCGTTCTTAAAATATGGTAATATTTTGGCGTAAAGTCTCTGGGCTCCACAATTTTGCTTCTTTCGAGAGAAACAAACGCGTAGACGAAACCGTACGAAGAACTAAAGGCGTTAGGCTAGAATATCTGCGCACAGCAGGATATATACATCGTTATATGACAGACGGAACTGCAAAACTCGTTGGCGATGTAAAGCAAACTAACAGACAGACACATAATTCACTCACGCCTCAGTCTGAATTAAATAGATATCTTTCCAGGGATTATCGGACAATGATTACGCGGATATCTATTTGGTCATGTCTAGTTGCCGGTCTTTGTCAATAACATCGTCTCGCTTGTCTTAGATCGAACCAATTAGCACTAACTATGGGTTAGTGTGACAATAAAATTGTTTCTGTGCTATCACTTACTTGCGGTGATAGTCGTAAGTCTGGGTCATTCACAAGGAGTGTTCACAGCTAATGAGATGTCTCACGGAGTGGCTTCGTTCATAGCAGCGTGATTTAATTGCAATTGGGGAATTTAGGTGACTAAATTAAAATTGATAGATTTCAACACGAGCGGAGACAGCCTATACGCCACCAATGCAAATAAACCACCAACTGGGGTAAACCTCTTGTGTTGAATTGTTATTTTGAAGGGATGAAGACAAGATCGGATTTATCAAGATTGATAAACCATCTGCTTCGTCAGTACATGCTTCATATTCATTTTAAATCGTAATTAAAAAGGGAACTGTATTCTTAGAATTCTCGCAGATTACTGTGATTTCAGTCCTAATTTTAGACCCCAAATGAGGATTAGCTCTCGATAAAAGCTGCAGAAATCAGGGAATTTGTCTAAATGGTTTATGTTTATTCCTTGAAGAGAAGAATACTAAACAAAACACAGAAATAAATACAGAAATAAGTCACAAGCTATTGGTGTCACAGTGGATGTGACGTTATAAAGATTTCTCTTGCTGTCTTTAAATGGATTCTTCAGACATGATTAAGTAAGATCTGAAGTTCTTCATCGCTAACATTTCCCATAGTATTTTACATATGTTGAACGTATGCCTTAAATATAAAATGATCTTCTAAGATGCGTACAATGAATTTCCGGATAAAATGACATAATTATGTAATACGACCGCTTTTTGAAATCTGGCGAATTAAATATAATTAACTATTAATTACAAAAATACTCGCTTCATGCGATCATTGACATGTGTATAACAATCATACCGGATACATGTGCTCATTGACGCTTTACAACAGACATATTCACTTCATGATCACTTGTGATCATTGACATTTGTATAAGAACCCCACCCGATTCATGTGATCAATCACAATTTTATTGCAGCCATACTCAATTCATGTGATCAACCATAATTTTATAGCAGCCATACTCAATTCATGTGATCAACCACGATTTTATAGCAGCCATACTCAATTCATGTGATCAACCATAATTTTATAGCAGCCATACTCAATTCATGTGATCATAGACATTTTCATAAAACAACCATACCTGATTCATTTGAATATTGACATTTTTATAACAATAACACTCAGTTCATGTGATAATTGACATGCTTATAACAACCATACCTGATTCACGTGATCATTCACATTTTTATAACAACCACACTCAATTAATGTGATCATTCTCATGTTTATAACAACCAAACGCGATTCACGTGGTCATTGACATTTAACAAAAATTACAACCCACATTCAATTCATGTGATTCAATATATTTATAGAACAACAATCCTGATTCATTTGAACATTGTCCAAGGGTTAGTTGCATTTTTTGCACAAGTTCCACAACTAGTCCAATCAACTTTCATAACGATGTCAATTGGTGCATTAGATTTAAAAGCTGCCGACGTACTAGCAGCTCTAGTTCTGTGAGCTTTATATTTATCCGTATCTATACGTATATAGCAGCTCTAGTTCTGTGAGCTTATATTTATCCGTATCTATACCCGAATCCTTCAGCACAGTTTTCAACATTCGGCTAATATTGTCTGTCGATACTGCTCTATGGGGCTTTTGGAAACTAAGGGAATACAGAGTGATCTCCCCTCTCACAGTAGCAGTACGATATACGTATTCGTGGATGTGCCCTATCACATGCAAAGTTTTCATTCTGGAAATAAGGTATTTCTACACAATTCATATGGCTATCTTGCTTAATTGAACGACGGTAAGATGCATTTTACAGGACATACATTCACGTTTAACACATTTAATGCTTTCAATGTCTGGCACATTTGTCCTGAAACATTACAAGTTTATGGTTGAGTTGTTTAAAAGTCATTAAATGATACTCTGGTAAATCTCTAAGGTATTCCAAAAACAAAAGTTACAACCCCATATCTATCTGTACCTTGGCAGAGATGGGTACTTTTCATATGCACCTTTTAACAGTCTTTTTTACACAAGGATTGTTACCCACAGTCGTTTTACCAGTCATTATTATGATGCTCGACAGAGCTGAACGTGCTGTATTCACTACATTGTAACTATGGACTGTGTCCGCAATATCAGTGAGAATACTAAGTATGTCATTCAAAGACGGTGATAATAGATCAGCATCCCGTCGACCACAATACACTTGCAACCTTCTAAGATAGGAGTCATATTGCCTTGATGTAGTTGTTCGCCACGAACCGATGCTATACCCTGTAGACCAAGCTGAAATGCCCTCACCATATAGCTGTCGCCGGAAAAGAGGCATTACGGTTTAGGGAGGGGTTTTCTAAAGTAGAGTAGAAAACACCTCCCTGAATCGTAATTGTGGTTTACGTTTTAAACTCTCAAACAACTGGACCAAGGTTTTAAAATCACAACCCAAACGTTTCAATCTCAGCTCATGATTTCAGCTTCTCGATTTTGGTTTTAAAGTGTATTAAATTTTCTTGCACAATCATGTATCGAATACTTTAGCTGTATTCAATCTGCTCATAACCTCCGCTGCACTTTCTTGTATTGTAGGCCTATACTGCTACTATGATTATGCTTCTACGTTATTATTCGTCGTACTCTTTTGTCATACTCTGCATGCTTTTTCTTTGTTTTGTTTTTACCGCGTAATAGTGAACACCACTCATGCAATTTATGTATATATATATGTCTATTTTGCTACTGTACCCAGATCCCATCGGGTACAGTACATTGAGTTGCAACAGGCTGGTTTATATCAGCCCACATTGGAGAGAATTTTAAACCCGTCCAGAAACAGCAATAAAGTGTTCCAAGCTGTTGGAAGATTTATTTTACAAACCAAAAAAGATCATTAAGACCTAAATGCTATAATCTAGTTTAGTTAAATTTATTTAATAAATACATAGCTACTTAAAACTTATGCTGTGAACTGTATATAAAGTGTAGTCATGATGCGAATAGCCACGCCCGGCTGTATGCACCAATACACATAACAAACAAACAACAAAACGATGTACCCATACCCTGCTGAAGGAATTAAATTAATGCCGCAACGTTGGTATATAAATTGACAATATAATCCAGTGGAAAAGATTTAGTTTTTTGATTTATTATTTACGTTACTGACCCACCATTTTAATCAGATTAAGACTGCATTGTCAAAGACATTGGTTTGTCACAATTCCTTTTATTTTCCTTAAAGGCTTCACTATTTTCATTCCCCAATTGCCTGTAGTAGTACAACGGGGGCATACATAATAACCGGAAAACTGCAGGTCATTTGGCCAAGCACTACAGGTTATGAACCACCATTATAATTTGTGTACCCCTTAAAACATTCAGCAGAAGAGTGTCGGGAGAGAGGAGATTGGCTGTTATTGAGACCTGAGAGTTGAGAGGTTTGTAGATTGCTGATAAATTGTATTTGTAATATAATACCTTGTGAAATATGACAATAGTTTGTTTGTAGCTAAAAAAAAATATGGATTTTTAATAATTTTGAAATTCAGCCTGTTCCGGTGTTTCCATGGAGATTTTAAACACAACCCCGTTCGAAAGTGCTGTAGCTCAAAATCAAGGTGGACAAGCTATATTTATTTTGTTCAATTTCGAGAGCCCAAATGCCCCTCTTTCTTTCAAGGTATCACAATATGCTCAATAATTTTTCTTCATACACATTTTGGAAGGGTTAACTTTGCAAATTTAATACATATGTAGTAGAGGGTTTTTTTTAGTGGTTCTTAACCTACAGCTGCCCGTCTAATCAAAGGGAGATCACTCTCAAGTAACTTAATGCAAGCAGGTTTTAGCTTTTCAATATTCTTTCAATTGTAACAGAGATTTTCATAGTCACAGAATTAAGTCTCAATCCTAAAAACACCTCTTCTTGATAGGGTTTAAATACTGACTTTCGAGGATGTACTGTCAAGCCTTGTTTATTTACCAAAACAACCGTATCAATGATATTATGTACACATTGTTCATATCCATCTTCGTCGAGAAAAACTTCGTCATGTAGTTGACACGTTAACCATACCTAGAAGAGAACTAAATGCTGGCTTATTAGCTTTGTAAACTTTCTGGGACAGAAAGCTTATCCATTTTGGAAACAAGTATATTGATATAATTTCCCTTTCCAGTTAAACTTTAAGAATTTCCTATGAGCTGGCTGAATGGAGACTATAGTAGGCATCTTTGAGGTTTACGGACGCCCTACAACAACCAGATGTCATCAGTTTGGTAGTCCATACAGAATCCATTTTTAAATCTACATATTCTACCGATTTATTTAAATTTTCAGGTTAAGAATCACTCTATATTCACAATTTTATTTTGGCCTCAGATATATAGGAGTCAAAAACTCATTTCCTTCGTGACAAGTGTCTTCTATTACCCTTTTGTCTACTAATTTTGTTATCTCGTCATCTATAACATCACACTGTTCCTTCGCGAAATCTATCTATTTATCTCATTTGGAGGGATGAATTGTTTGGGTGAATGTGGATTCAAATAATGTGTGACCTTGGAAAGAATATTGTTAATTATTTCAATCTGTTAATTGAAAATGCTATCATAGATACGCTGATGCTATACTGTTAATTATACCTGAAAAAAAATAATAATATGTAAAACAAAAACTTAATTTTTATCATTCACAGCATCAGATCACTTAAGAATATTTTGTTGATAAATTTTCTTTTCATTTTCAAGATCCCAAGTTAGAAAGACATGGTATTTCCATTGTTCGTTAGTCAACACACACCGGCTTATACGGGTATACATTTCCTGGGTACGTTCCCTTGTTCAACGTGCATGCAAAATCTGCACATCCTCCTCAACACTCCAATCTGAATTATTAAATATCAAAAGCTTTATGCTGCGGATTGCTTTTCCAAAACGTTTATGTGATAAGTTAATCAACAAATTCGAATGTCATCCATCAAAATCAGACTTGCGTATGTTGACTGATGAACATGAATCCAAAATATTCAACGAAACCCAGGTGAGCAAATCATTAAAGTATAAAATAAAAAGACTAGTGTCTGGATCCGTCAAGTTCATTGTACTCTATAACACCAAAACAGACAGGAAACATTGTCAATTAAAATTTTTTTTATTCCGTTAAAGCTTAAAGGTTTTGTAGTATATGAGTTTTGCTGCCCTGGGTGTGGGGCTGGCTATATTGGTAAAACAGAAATATATTTATATTATAGATTAGAGGAACACATCAGACCTAATAGTGAAATTCATAATCACTTGCTCGCATGTGAGGGATTTAATTATATTGCAAAATGTTCAAACTCACCCCAGACTTATTACTGTATGTAATGTGAAAGTAAACGATTATGCTAATCACTGGAATGGACAAAAGAAGAACTAGCAATCAAACAAAAGAACCAAAGTTATATGATGGGATTAAAGGCTGAAAATAAATCTTTGTCTTTCAATGAATAGTGGTATTTGATATCTAGATATGCCTATCGGTCTATAGTCAACCCTGTCCGGATTTAGCTCAGATTCAGATTCAGGTATTTTTATTGACTTTAGCATAAATATGCTACTTGTCGTAATACATTTCAAGTTCATAACTAATATCATGATTGCCTTTATTGGAATAATGTAATTTCATTGGTTTATTTTGTTTAGTCCCTGTTATTACTGTTTTATTATACTCTGCTAGCCTTGTTATCTTTGTATATGATCTGGCGCGAATAGAACTCGTACACCGAGTCTGCATGCGCCATTAAATCAATTAAAACAAAACTATATTTGTATATGTTTAACTGATGGTGGCCGTATAAAGCCGAAATAAATTATGTACACCAACTTGACTTCCTTGTTCGGAGTTTCTCTTATTCTATATTACATTCAGGGTTATTACACATGTACGTGTGACGCTTTCATCCCATAGGAACACACTCAAGCGTCACGCGTACACAGGGTTTCATTCCGGAACATTACTAAAACGTATGACGCTTAAGAATTCGTCCTGTAATCATCACTTAGACATGCAAGCGTCCTGACTAAATAGGGTTCCATTCAGGCTTATTACACTTGTACGTATGACGCTTAAGGTTTCATCCTGTAATCACCTTTATTTTAAACCTTAAATGTCATACGTACATATTAAAATTCAAGAATATTACAGGTACTTAAGAGGCTTAAGGTTTCATCCTGTAGTCACCCTCATTTTAAACCTTAAACGTCATACGTACATATTAAAATTCAAGAATATTACAGGTACTTATGAGGTTTAAGGTTTCATCCTGTAATATCCCTCATTTTAAACCTTAAACGTCATACGTACATATTAAAATTCAAGAATATTACAGGTACTTATGAGGCTTAAGGTTTCATCCTGTAGTCGCCCTCATTTTAAACCTTAAACGTCATATTTACATATTAAAATTCAAGAATATTACAGGTACTATGAGGCTTAAGGTTTCATCCTGTAATCACCCTCATTTTAAACCTTAAACGTCATACATGTACGTACCTATTAAAATTCTAGAATATAACAGTTACTTATGAGGCTTAAGGTTACCATGTCATCACCCTCATTTCAAACCTTAAACGCCACACGTACATATTAAAATTCAAGAATATTACAGGTACTTGTGAGGCTTAAGGTTTCATCCTGTAATATCCCTCATTTTAAACCTTAAACGTCATACGTACATATTACAATTCAAGAATATAACAGTTACTTATAAGTCCTAAGGTTTCATCCTGTAATCACCCTCATTTTAAACCTTAAGCGTAGTACGTACTCATTCGATTGACACTTAGGCTACTTAGGGTTTTATTCCGGAATGTTACAGGTACGTTTGATGCTTAAGGTTACGTCCGGTAATAACGGTAGTTTGAAATCTTGATCGTCAGACGTACACATTAGAGCGTCATAAGTACTTAGGTTTTCACTCACGAACATTTCAACGCTAAAAGATAGCGTCAAGATGAAGGAGAAATGCTGCGAAAGAGACAGGTATGGCTGTTCTGCGGTCGGACAGCATGAATACTGCCAATTTCATTAATTTGCCATACAAGTGTTTGAAAAATGCATCTTAAGGCATATCTTTGCTTTTCTTGTTGATAATAATTGAACACTCAGCTGCAGTTACGATTTTTGCCTCGAGGCAGCGCGGTATGTCAACTATTAGACATTTACCATTTTATATCCAAAGCCACTGAGGACGCCAAAGAGGTCCCGCAAGAAGTCTTATGCTCGAGTGTGGCATCATGGACTTTGGGCGAAACTGCAATCTGTTCTTGGTTTGAGCATTATATTATCAACAGAGAACAAAGAGTTGTTATTGATGGACATTCATCTCAACATAAGACCGTTCTAGCGGTTGTTCCACAAGGGTCTGTACTGGGGACCCTTCTTCTCCTGGTCTATATAAATGACGTTGTTGATATAGAGTGCAAAATACGACTCTTTGCCGATGACACATCGTTTATATCCCAAGAAGATCAGGACGATGCTACCTGCGTATTGGATTCCTCATTCCGGATGCATGCGAGGCACAAGTCATATATACACGTTTCTACAAAGAGACTGGGTTTGGAACGCTTCAATTTCGGAGAAATAGACATTGAGTAAGAATTATGACCACCTTATTTCCATTCTCTTCTCCTAGTCCTAGTGATGGAAACTCACTTTCATTTTCTACGCAACAGAAACGATTTTATAGCTCCCCAATGTAGAACCAACAGGCATTCTAAAGCATTATTAACTGAAATTCGAACTTCAACATCGTATGCCACATTTTGTCGTAGATTATGTGCAAATGATATTACTGTCCCCTCGCATGTTTGTTATGGTGATCGAAGCTGCAGATTATTCACAGCCAGTTTCACGTAGGCGGCAGGCAATTGAAATCACATTTGTTTTCTGGAAATATAGCCGAAAGTCCTTGCTGTTTTGGGGCATCCTCTAGAAGATCCTGATCACTTCCTTAAACTTTGTCCAACTTATTCCACGGCACCTTACCGTATCGAAAGACATACAGTATCCATGTTTTCCTGAATGGAAACGAGTAGTACTATGATGATGTTAATATTTCTATTTTTATGTCAGCACTAAAATTCATAAAGGATACAGCAAGGTTTGATAAGTATGTTTAATGAAACTGAGTCTAGTCTGAAGTTTATATTCAAGATTTGTAATATGTACTCTGCCGCTTATATACTAAATTGTGTACTACTATAGGTAAGCAATAATAACTCTAAGAAATAAAAATATATTTCTTGACCATACTGTACACCATTAGCCCATTAGTTTAATAACTGATACTGTAAGTTTGTGAAGACCATGTTGTAAATGATAGTCTTTGCTTTGTTTTATTTTATTTCAGTTTTGCTTCGATAAATTGACAATGGACTTATTCTAACCTAAAGTGGTTGTATATATTAATTACCCCTTGCGTTAATATAGACATTGCCAGTTCGCTGATCCCTTTTCTGTACCAGGAAATAGATATAGTTTAAACCAATACGGCCTCCGATTAGCACTATCTGGCCATCCTTGTCCACTGCCTGCTTCCCACCACCAACTCCATGTTATAAGATAGGGAGAATATCATTTACTGTCATAATGTTTTTTTTTTTTATAATTTCTGAATTATTGTTTCCTTGCACGAGAAAGAATAAAAAACATAATAGTAGCAGTTGAAATTGCGAAAAACAAACAAAATTTGGCTGATATTTGAGCAAAACTGGTTTCTTATTTAAGGCTGCATAAGGCCTTAACAATAAAAACTTACTTTTGCCAATAAAAAACATAAATTATAAAGACAGTTTTACGTAATGTAGAAACAATAAAGACAAAACCTAATCGTTCATAAATCGGTTCGTATAATATCAACAGCAACAATTCTTTTTTATACAAATTGTTTAAATGTATTGAATAAACGCCAATTTCTTAACATTACAAAGCTAAAGGCATGTTTTTGTTAGAAATAGTGACAATTTCTCAATTTTATAAACCAGACTAGTAGCCGTTACAAAAAATGGCCGATATATATATTTTTAAGACTGCGCGTAAGGCCTTAACAGTACATACTAAATCTTGCTCATTACGGAAAAAAATATAAAAAAAATAGTTCCACAAAAAAGACAACACCGTATCGTTAATAAACCTGTTCAAATTATATCAATAGCTTTTTGATAAGTTTATTCTTTTAGTATTATGGTATATTGTGTACATAGCTAAAGGCATGGTTCTTTTGTTTTTTTAGAAATTATCATAATTTTTCAATTTCTTTTCTTTTCAGGAAGGAGAATTATATAACAGACTAGCAGTAGTTGCAATTGGCTGATATATGATCAGGATGGTTTTAACAGTACAAACTTATTCTTTCCCATAAAGGGCAGAAATTGTAAAAACAGTTCCCCACAATTTACACAAAATGCATTGTCGTTAATAAATCCTATTGAATTATATCAATAGCTCCAATACTTTTTTCTACGAATATTGTTAATATATTGAAAATGTGAAAGAAAAAAGTCTCTTAGCATAAGGCACACGTAATACAAAGCTAAAGTAGTATATGTTTAAATTTAAAATTTTATTGAAATAATGACAATTGCGCAATTATTTCTTCTTTCCACGAGTGTACAACCTTAACTGTAAAATCACCACAAACTGTAAAACCTCCCGTGCAAGTGAAAAAAAATATAACGCTTACTGTAAAATTGATAACTTGTTAAAACGGCATTTAGAATCTGGTCACGTAACAAAAAAATGATTTTGATTGATTTTCAACCTTTTTCGTCGTTTCGACCTGGTTGCTAAAACTGTTTACAAGCAATAATTACAAATCTCAACAGGATGTACTTAAATTGTAAAAGAATAACGTAATTAATTTGTTTAGGAAGCTGACGTTATGGCTACGTTGGACACGTCGTATTCACTTAAAAATAAAAATAAATTTATCATATATAAAATGAAATGTGTTGAACAAAGAAAGCTCGGATGCAGCCTCTTTGCAAACCCCTTTTCTGTATCAGAGAATAAACATTGTTTAAACCAATACGGCCTCAGATTAGCTCTACCAGGCCGTCCTAACGAGAAAAGTTGGTGAGCTGACGGATGACTGTTTTAGTTGATGTATCTCAGATGTCCACATCTCCTTATAGATGACGTATATATGAAAAAAATCTCCCATAAACAGTTTCCACAAAAGTTATGGTGCCATCGATACAGGTAATCAGGTTTGCCTCATTAAGAACCTCTCTCAAGGCGATGTCGTATCAGATTTCTTCGCTTTGTTTGAAGTTCAAACGCATCATTGTATAAAGGCGCGGTGATGTTTGAACTGAGTATTTCTGGGCATCTGTTCGTAAATAAAGTGGAGATCATTTCTATTGTGAAAATTGTTTTCCTTCACAAACAGGGAATCAAACAGAAACGTTCCTGCGGGATCAAGACAGTTCAACCATAACACTGTTCGAGTTTTATCTTGGAAACAGGTAAGACTTTATGCCTGAAATAATTGTTTTTTTCTTTTCCAATATTGTCAATCTAGCATCCAGTTTACAGTCCATTTTTCCAAAAGATATAAAAAAAATTGTGGAACACAAAATGTCGCAATTTCATTCAAAGTCGTATTGTAACCTACGTAAAAAATAAGAAATATCGATAACTCCAATTTTCTTTAGCATACGTCTTTGTCATAAAATTATTGTCATGCCTTAGGTGTCTAAAATATTTGAGATTTATTTATTACTACAATTGTTGCGTTGAGCTTTGGTCGCCAACTATGTATTCCCAATATGGCAAGTGGAAACTTGTTTCATGTGAACAAACTAGCCTAGTCATGTACCCTACACGTGTGGCGTATTTTGACCATCTTGACAACAGCTAACTTACATATTTGGAGTTTTTGCAGATAACCAAAGATAGCTTACAATATTAAAGAGAACTCTAAGATCAGGGGACGTTGGCTTGAAGTACCATTAATATTGTTGTTCTTAGCCGATCAGTAATATCGAAAGATAATTGGAAACTATTCTTAGCAATTTCGGGTAATAGCATTGGGATTCTGTCACGTAATAAGAAGAGAGCTTAGTTATTAGCTGTATTTTTTTGTTTTATCAAAACTCAGTGTGCAGATGAGTATATGTTACAAATGTTATCGGCCAACCACATGTAATTAGGCTTCAGTTGGGTGTGCATTTAATTACTGAGTCCCCTTCACTCCACCAGGTAAATAAGTTTGAACCCCTGTGGACCGTAGGTATATAAGTGACGTTTAACTGTGGCCGTCTAGATCGTGGGGTGGTTTTTACGATGTTTCTTTTTTCCTTGTGTTCACCATAAACCGACAAACGCAAATTCGTCATTTTAATTGAAATAGTCAAGTAAATAAATAACTGGCAAATGATGTTATAAATCGGAATTTGATTTATCAACATCCCTGTGCAAGTTGAAGTGATCCATCAGAACTGTATAGTCTGGCCTAGTTTGTTTACAATGAAAAATGTTTCCATTTCAAATTGTACACGAATTCTCAGAAAAAGGGGTTTCCAGGGATCTTAATCTGGTTATGGAAAAACTGAATGGAGATGCGGTAGAACATATGATATTTATATAGAAAAGCAGTGGTGGCATGATATTCAACAAACTCCGCCTGATGAATTTGACATCCGTGAAGTAAGAACTGCAGAAATTTTCTGTCAAGAGAACTAGCAGTCTAGTAGGTAGAAACCCCTGGTTTTAAGTCCCTGTGAAGTCATTCGGTTAGTTTTCTCAACAGTCTTACCATATATATAATATACCACTTTTCAGGTGTTTCTTTCTAAATCGAGGATGCTGAATGTGACAGAGAACTCGTCGACTACTAACGAGTCTTTTGG
>JAVFBZ010195913.1:0-14156 GCA_032466195.1 Katharina tunicata | reverse complement strand
ATCCATCCTCATGTTTCAACAATCATAAAATCCATAATCAGGGTTCAACAAACATATAATCCTTGCATATTTTTCAACAATCGTAGTATCCATCATCATAACACAAGTAAATTAATTATGGATAAACAACTTCTGACTTTATTTACACGACGTTTCGGTGTTGGACTCACACCTTTTTCAAGTAATTGGTTATATATCATCATGTTTCAACTATTTAAGTATTCATCCTCATAGTTAAATAACCATACATTATTTCCCCCATTTAGCAACCATACATGTCTACTGCATTGTAATACCACACACATTTAATCAAGTCTCTCATATCATTTCAAATCCAATACTTGTTTGATCACTGATTAAGCTATTTTATGGCCATATTTACATACATGACATGAGTTCAAAGTTGCTGAGCACATATTCTTTAAGCAAAAAATGCTTTTCAACTCTATCGCACCAGAGCGAGTTTCTTCGCACAGCTTTGCAATGATAAATTTATCACGACCATTCTAATTGGGGGAGAAAAAAAAATCACAATTCTATATTCTGTCAAATGTTAAAACCGACATCTACAGTTATATGTATAGTCAATCAGGCGAAAGAGTTCAAAACATTTTCTGCTTTTAAGTTCTCCCTCTTTATTGTTACCTTAATTGCGTATGATGCGTTTAAAGATTTATTTCATTCACAACTGGGGAAAAGACCGTTTCTGTTGAACACTGGTAATTTAATAAATGCTCTTGGTTTTGTAAACCTTGAGTCACGATTGAACATTGTTCATGATAAGGTTCTGATGTCAACGTTATCGCCAATACACATGGTCAGCGTTCATCCGTCACCAATACGTAATTTAGCCCTGAAAGCAGATTCACAAAGTACAGCATTTAAGATTGCACTGGCAGAAAATATACTAGTTCCTGACACGTATTTTCGGTGGTTGGCTGGATAAAGGTCTGTTAATCAAATTATGTGAGCATTGAAATTTGAAAAAGAAAGTACACTTTGACTCGGTAAGGCTGGAAATACTTATGAAAATGAAAATAAAATTCCAACAACCTTTTAAGACTACATGTAAATTCCATATATATTGGATTATTTTAGTTCGTTTTTATCACATAGTTTAACTTTCCAGATGAATATAAGGCAATAGAGAATAGAGCTTATGTATAATTATTGCTGACATAAAACACTGTTTATAATGCCAAAGGGTTCAAGTGTAAATCGGCCAACTCTGTAAATTGACTGAATCTAGGTTTTATTTCCCATTAGAGCAAATCCGCAATAAAGAGCTTTATGTTGTTTTATGGCTCAGAAAATATTTTGCGTCCATACTTGTTCAGCTAAGTGAACATTAAATATCAGATTGAGTGTTATTTGTCACAGGCGCCATTGGTCACGGGTTTTTGTAAGATTCACCCAAATCGGACTGCCAGTCGAGCGACAGTTCTAAACAACTCAGCGAACGAGTTGTTTGACAACATTGCTTGCTGGCGATGTTGTCAATAAGTACGTGAAACGAATATCTAAAATCAAACTACAATCAAAACATTTTCACTTATTTGACCACCAAATTACATTTTGTTGTCACTTTTGTCCGTTTTATTTGGCTAACTTGATGTACTTTGTTGATGTATCCATAAAGAGACACGCAGCGTCACATTCTACATAATGTTCGATTTTGGTTGAGTACGATTCGGTATCTGTTTAAGAGGGGCAACACATGCACGGCTTAAATGAAACGAAATTAGGTTTGTGCTTTCAATTCGTCAATCTATTATTATATTTGTGGCACTAACTTTATAGGCAAACCAGGAAGATGTTTTTACAACACATAAAACATCACCGTACAAAATCACTTGCTCAAATTAAAGGGAATTACTCATTAAGAAATCTCAATATGTTTCCAAACTACCTATTTGGCTAACAATTTTACCTGTTTTGGGGGATACATTTAATGACAATTTCAATTTCCTATTCATTATGAGTAGTTGATTTATTGGCACTTAACTTTTGTTGTAAAAATGACTATAATGCTCTTGACCCTACGACAAATAGAACGCTATATCCTTTTTTCAATCCCCTTGTACCCTGGTAACAAGGCTATACTATATTCACAATTTGGCTAAGGAGAAACGATGGTTGCTGCAAGTGTCAAGTACCTGCTGTTCGCTGGGAGGAGAAGCTTCAGAGGGCCGATTCAGCAAGGGATTTTTCTGCGGTTGGGACAAGTTATGGATGCACAGCCTGGTTATCTATACTACTTAGTGTAAGAACGGTCGCTCTCAACAAACATATAATCTGATTAAGGCAAGATTCAATAAAAAACGTTTGGTAAACATAACGACAGTTTTACAAGGGTTTTAAAGCATAAAACGGGACTGTAAATTTACATTCATCACTTTGCCTGTGACTAGTCTGACTGGGGTCTGGCCTCTTGATTCGCCAACAGCTAAGCAAAGTACACCAAGGGGTTTAGCAGGTTGTATCAAGATTCATAGGATTGGTCAAACGCTACAGTCGAAACACGAAAGGCCATTCTCGTCCCCCGCGAGTTTTCTATTATGAAATAACTCACGCGGGTAGACACGGCTCCCTCGTGTTCGCCCTGATATTGTGTACTATCTGTACTGTTCATGTTTTCCAGTCTTTATGTATTCTCCCATCCTTACTTTTTCGTAAAAGCTTTGCTGTATATTCCCTACATTTTCTTATTCTGAAGTAACGCTAAAAACCTAACTCAACTTGTAAATAGAAGTAGACTATGAATTTTTTGCTCGTTTTTCCCCTTTGACGTCCACAGTGGCAGATTTAAGTGCGGGCGCTTCGTCCATGCGCGGCCTCGAAATTTGATCGGTTAGGCTAAAATGTTAACGAAACCGATCGGTTTCGGAAATCGGTTACGCAAGACACATACGTCTATACAAGCAATTAAAACATGGACATAAAATAGCTCTGTTTTTTATTTAATGCAAACGTTTGTTGCATAACACCTCCTCATTATGACGCTATAGAGCGATGGACGCTAAACACGTGCTTATGCCGAGGCAGATTTGGTGATTGTTTTTGCGCACAGCAGTGTACTATCCTCAATTATATCGCTTTATATCACGACCGACCCGCATTATTTATTTTAAAAACTTTATTATTATTTTAATACGGTTTATCGCACATTCTCGAGGTTGATATTTTCTGAAAGCTTATACTTTTGGCCGTACTACAAAAATATAGAAAACCCGATTTAACTCGTTTCAGTCGATTTTTGGCCGAAATTCTGCAGTATAGCACCTTTAAATTCAAGTCAATGCTTCACCAAATTTCATTACGAAAATAAGCTGAGATCGTCTCTGGCCCTCCTCATATTCAGAGCTTCTGGACCCTCGCCCTATTGACTGGGATACCCGCATAGATTTTACATTATTATTATTTTAGTACGGTATATCACACATTCTCGAGGAAGATATTTGATAAAAGCTTATACACCAAATTTCATTACGAAAATAAGCTGAGATCGTCTCTCCGGCCCTCCTCATTTTCAGAGCTTCTGGACCCTCGCCCTATTGACTGGGATACCCGCATAGATTTTACATTATTAATATTTTAGTACGGTATATCACACACTCTCTCGGAAGATATTTGATAAAAGCTTATACTTTGGGACTTTTGGCCGAAATTAAGCTGAGATCGTCTCTCCGGCCTTCCTCATTTTCAGAGCATCCGGGACCTGGACGGCCGCTGGACCCTCGCCCTATTGGCTAGGATAATCGAGCCCCGGCCAATTTCACAAAATTCTGTATCCGCTACTGAAATCTACGTATCTCTAAATTGTAGGACACTCGTTTTAAATAATGTAGAAAGTATCTTGGAACATCTCACACTCTATATCTATATGTAGGCAATCCAATGTGTCTCAAATATGATGTGCTAAATAAAGTAGAAAGTATCTTGGAAGATCTCACACTCCATATCTAAATGAAGGCAATGCAATGTGTCTCAAATATGATGTGTTAAATAAAGTAGAAAGTATCTTGGAACATCTCACACTCCATATCTAAATGAAGTCAATCTAATGTGTCTCAAATATGATGTGTTAAATAAAGTAGAAAGTATCTTGGAACATCTAACATTCTATATTATACAACTCAATGAATATTTAATGAACGGATTGTATCAATGTTATATTTCCCGATGGTCACAAGAGCGTCAATCTTTTGTCTAGGGTGGTTTAAATGTGATATTTGATATACTGTAATAAAGGTTGCTTTCGCCGTTCGGCAAATATCAGCTATTTAAAACAAAGGGAAAATTCTTGAAACTATAAACTACGCCGTCGGACAAAACATGTAGAAACTAAGTGACTAAGCCAACAAAACAACAACAACAACAACACAAAAACACAAACAAAAACACAAAGGTGACGGCATTTTGACTTTATTTGTTTATTAAAAATACAAATGCAATATTTTTTATTAAAATAAAGATCTTTATTGGGTGTTCCTCAAGTGGTGTAGTGCCAAAACGGAAGCGTTAGTAACTTTAGGCATACACAGGCATTCCTGTAAGGCTACGTGAAAATGTTATAAACAATAAGTCTAATGCACATGCAACATGTCAATCACCATAAAACCCATTAAGTTAGCCAATATTTAGAAATACGTTTGTCGACTTATTGAAACCGTGGAAATACCGATATTGAATCTTGCTGATCGCAACATCTCAACTGCATGCCTAAAAGCTGGAGATTTCCGGGGAGCAGTTGCATTTCATTTCCAAGTGCAACAGAGGAAGTATTTTGTTTATGGGATGGTTATACCCTCCTCAATTCCACACAATACATCCAGAGAAATGTAAGACCACGTGTCTCTATGCCAGATCGCCTGATTTGAAGAGGATATCAGGCCAAAGAATCAGGAGCGGTCTGCGAGAGGTGGTAATTCGACCGAAAGGACCGACAGAATTGAGACATTTGCTCCGACGTCAACGTGTAACAATTTGCATTCATGGACTGTGAGACACTGGCCGAGAATATGATCCAGCGATGAATCTCGTGTTTTTCTCCCACGCGATGATGGAAGACACGACGACGTCAAAATGAACGCTTTGCTCCGAAATGCGTTCAATGGGCTGCGGATGATCTGGGGAGCAATATCCTGCACACATAGATCTGAATTAGTGATTCTTTAGACGAGTAGTGTAATTCCGAATACATAAAACTTCAAATTTGCTCGGCGGTTCGACACTTTATTTTACCATCTTCACTCCTGTAGCCCCTGATGATAGCAAACTAAAGTGTCGAAACGCCAAGTAAAAATGGCTGATGATAGCAAAATAAAGCATTGAGACGCAAATCTGAAGTTCTCTATGTTCGGAATTACACTACTTGTGTCTTATACTAGAGTTATCAGTGGCACTTCAGGTTCTTTGTGCTTCTTCAACGTCAATCCTTCTTGTTATTGGCCGACAGAAACAGAATCGGTAGACTTAGTCAGTTTGATTCGAGGACGTGTGGAGCAGTGACTCAGCGCCACATTACGCGGTACACGCCTCATACGTATTTGCGTTTCGACAGGAAAGTCACTAATGCCATTATGAATAAAGACCACGTGTCTCACAATACTTAATTACACATTTGAGGAAACCAACTGAAATGAGAAATGTACCCTTTAATTCATCACATAAAGCCTTTTCATGGTTGGACTGAGCGTTTCTGACATGACAATTAAAATGGGGACTGCAGCTGTAATAGCTGTTTGTAGTCATTGTTCCTGTTACATCACGGAACCACAAAAACTGTAACACCTTTTTCCATGTCACTCTCACAGCGGAGACGTAGTATATAGCCTAAAGTATGAAGCTAAAGATTCCCAAGTCATATCGTGTTCATTCAAATGTATGCAGTTGTGACGAGAAGTTCAGTTGAAGTGATTGCAATTGATATTAAGATGGTCAACGCTTCCAAAGTCTTGATATCATTTCACTTGGTCTAGAAATGACTATTCAATTTTATTGCATATCTATCCAGTGTTTCTGGAAAATCTTAATATATAGGACCTACATGCTAATAGCTTAGAGTCTTCAATATATACACATTAAAAACTTCGTCAAACAAATTCGTCAGAATAACTTATGTTTGTTTGTAAGAAAGACAAAATACCCCCAAAACACACACACTCACAAATAGACAAGATAAAAAAAGTCAATTGTTGAACGAAATTCCTTTAGATGGTTCTATCAGACTTTGAACGATTCCATTATAGTTTATCTGCATTCGTTTTGTACCACAATATATAAATGAACATGACAAAGAAACTGTAAGCCAAATTCACAACTCCGAGAAACGACAATATACGCTTTCGTTTGTATATTTCAGTTGATAAAACCAGATTCCTAATGACGGTTTAATAAACGGAAACATAGACACCATTAAACATGTAAGTCGTTTTTCGGAGTTGTGACTTAGGTTCAGCATGTCAAATCACACTACATATAAACTGATGACGGCATTATGAAATTGATGTGTGCAATCGGTAAAAACTAGTATAACGTTTCGTGCAGCCATATATATATTACCATATATATATCCTCTCTATTTGAATGTTGAAAAGTAGTTGTGACTTAACGTGTTTTCCATTTCTTATTCTATTTTTTTTGCATTTAGAAATGTTATTAAGTGGAATAATTTATACCCTATCGTGATTATTCCCTGAGATATTAACTGTAGTTAGTCTGTTACAACGGAGATTATTCTGTTCCACGGTAAATTCTGTACATTAGGAATTCAATATTGGCACATGGCCGAGGAAAGGACGATTGATTGATTGCGATCAAGTGTATTGCGGTGTAATCGGTATACACGGTGTGTATAGGTGTATATCAATAATTGTCACACTAACACAACCATAAAATGTGAAGTGTTCTACTCTTGGAAAATTAATCTTCCTCCAGTGCTATGTAAAAGTAGGATGACGTAGACCTACTGCCTTAGCCAGAGGGGGGAAATCGATTGAAACCGTCGCGCATGAAGATTTTGTTGAGGCAATACTGCTTTTATTAAATAAATAAGTAAAATATCTTCAATTAACCTAACCAGGAAAAAGAAGACGAAAATATTTTAAAATTTGTAAGCTGTCTACCAAGTTAGAGTTTAAAAGAGTAAAGCTTGTCTTCGCCGAACAAATCCCCTGCAACTCCGCGGCGCTATACCAGCTATTGGGTGCTGGACAAAATAACTGACAAAAATGATGCACAGAATGAACATCTTAACTGTTAGTGGAGTAGACCACTATGGTTATAGACTTTATTTATTCAGTTTCATTACAATCCAAGCAATATCCTTCTTAATAGAACGACCAGAATATAAAAATAAACTGTGTATTTAAAACTGATACATAGAGAAATAAATCTTCCAGACTGGAAAATGGAAAATAAAAGGAATGTGTATTGTTCAGTTCAGTTTGTTTCAACAACTGTAATGTTACAGCTGTAAACAACAACGAATAGGTCCCTGTTGTAATGTTATTCCAATCATAAAAGAAATGAAATTGACCTCAAAGAAAAAGATCACATTTATGGAAAATATTTGTTATAACAGAAATAAGAAAAATAGAACTTCTTTGGATTATATGTTTGTTATTTGTACATGATGGTACCAATTTGTCCATTTCCACATAAACACAAAATGCCAATTTTTAAAGAAGAAAACTGATGATGATGAATTCTAATACCTTGTACTCTTTCTTTTTATTGCACTAAAATAAAATCTTATGACAGCATATCAACATTGACACGATCGTTTTATAAGTCATAGATTTGGACCCCAGTCTGAATTAAAGTAATATAACAGGTTGAAGATTTCTTCACTTATTCAATTAGTCACCAGATATATTGTTGGTAAATAATTTTGTTTATACCTCAACTTGTTTAACCTTTAATGTTGTAAATATTATAGAGCCGATCTGAATAATTAATGACGGAATTTAATCAATGTAATGGAAGGTACTATTGGTGATATGAAATTCAGCTGCGCATTTCGCCCTGTTTGTGGAGTTGTTATTGTTCTCATAAATAATCTATTATAAACACGATAGTAGCGCTTGTCTTTCATTCCCTTTGTCGTTGACATAAACGGCTGTTTCCGGAACCGAAATTAAAAATTTGTGCCGAAATGAAAATTATATTTTGTCAAAAACTTTATTAACATTTATCCACAATACAGAAGTTTCCGTTTGAAGTTGCATTCCCTCAGAGTACAACAAAGTTAGTGCACATGGTATATGATGTGTGTCTGTGTATCCTGTTGGGGTTTAAGATGTATTTGTTTCATTTAGTCTACAGAGGTTAAATTCAAAAGAAATTAATTAAAATTTGACAACTAAACAACTTAATTAATAGTATTTCATAATGAAATTAATAATGTGAAGCCATCACTGTTATCTATCGTTGACAGATTATCAGCGTTGTTTGTCGTCACTGTCAACATTTATTGTCTCAATTCTTCATTTCTCCGTCATCTCTTGCAAATAGGTCTGTTTGCTAAATTCCAAGTATATTGAATTGTTCACTAAAAGTAACCCGATGTTGATGCCACAAAAATGACTCGTGATTTTGTTGTTTCAAATATGACTTCCCAGTAAAAATGTCTCAGACCTGAAAGCCCTGTTCCTGCGAAAGCTCGCTTAGGGCAAGATTCATTTCAGTTGTCTTTAAGTGTAATCGGTATTTCTTACATTAATAATTTAGAGGGGATATAGCTTGTTGTACGTGCGTACTTGTATATACCTTGTCATCACTCTCGACGCTAAATTAAATCTTCACACACAGGTTTATTATTATAATATCACAAACTTTCGAATTTCAGGGTTGTGAAGTCAAGCTCAAGGTCATTAGCACCATTAGCAGCTTAACTTCTGGGTCACTTTTTTATTATAAAAGTTAACATGTTTATTATGATAATGTCTTAACAAGTTCAAATTTCAAGGCTGTGGGATCAAGATCATTATAGATATTTCTAGAACTAGCCTGTTATCCCTCTAGCGACCAGTTTTTATAAAACGTCCAAGACATGTTGAATATGATAATGTCTTAACAAGTTCAAATTTCAAGGTTGTGGGATCAAGATCATTATAGCTTTTCTTAGAACTAGCCTGTTATCCCTCTAGCGGCTTAACCCATGGGCCAGTTTTTATCAAACTTTTTAGACACGTTGATAATGTCATGAAAATGTTGAAATCTAAGCTTTGTGGGGTCAAGATCAATTATAGCAGTTTTTATAAATGGTTAGGGGCCCGCGCCGTGGCTCAGTGGTTAGCGCGTCTGACTGCAGATCCTCCTTCGATGTACCGCACGGGTTTGAGTCTCCCAGTGGACCTGAGGTATATGAGGGAGTCACACGAGGTGACTTCGGCAATCGCGGGGGCGGTTTTTACGAGGTTTTCTCCCAGTTTTCCGCCGTATTGAGTAGAAAAGATTAAGAAGTGGAGAATCCGTCGCCATATAAATGAAATACCTTTAAGTACGACGTTAAACACCAATCAAACAAACAAATAAATAGTTAGAAATTACCTTAGCGGCTTATCTTAAGGGTCATTTGTTTTAATACAGCTTCACAAACATGTTTATTACGATAAGTTTGTAATTACCTTAGCGGCTTATCTTAAGGGTTATTTATTTTAATACAGCTTCACCAACATGTTTATTAAGATAATAAATGGGGTCGTGGTGTCATTGCCTAGGTTATTATCACCATTTGTTCAAAAAGTTTGTCATCACTATAGCGATTTTTTAAAAGTAGGCTGATCTTATTAAATTTTCCCACGTGTCTATTATAATCATGTCTTAAATGAATGCTAATTTCAGGGTAGAGGGTTGTAGGTCAAGGTCAATTTTATGTAAGTTCAAACATATCTATATTATGATAATGTCTTAAACATGTTCAAATTTCAGGGTCGTGGGGTGTAGGTCAATTTTATGTAAGTTCAAACATATCTCTATGATGATAATATCTAAAACATGTTCAAATTTCAGGGTCGTGGGGTGTAGGTCAAGGTCAATTTTATGTTAGTTCAAACATATCTCTATTATGATAATGTCTTAAAAAAGTTCAAATTTCAGGTTCGTGGTGTGTAAGTCAAGGTCAATTTTGTGTAAGTTTAAACATATCTCTATTATGTTAATGTCTTAAATATGTTCAAATTTCAGGGTCGTGGGGTGTAGGTCAAGGTCAATTTTATGTAAGTTCAAACATATCTATATTATGATAATGTCTTAAACATGTTCAAATTTCAGGGTCGTGGGGTGTAGGTCAATTTGATGTAAGTTTAAACATATCTCTATTATGTTAATGTCTTAAATATGTTCACATTTCAGGATTGTGCGGTCAAGGTCAATGCCAGTATATATTTTTGAAAGAAGTAGTTTGGAACATACATAGCTGTTTAGAACTTTGGGTCAATCTTCACACACTTCTATTGTGAAAATGTGTTTTGTGTTCGAATTTCACTGTTGTACGGTTAGGGCCATTATAGCCATTTGAAATAAAGATTAGTAATCACTTCAACAGCTTAATAAATTGGCAGATTTCACGAAGGTCCTGTGCATCAGTAGTATTGATAAAACATGCTTGTCCTTGACTTATAGCAAGTTTTCTGAATATATATTATTTTGCGAAAGATTCTGTTATCTTGTAATATTGCCTATCAGTGTAGGTATCTTTTTATCCCTTGAACACATTCACACGCCTATAAATCTTTTTGTAATCGTTAAAATGGTTCACAATGCAGTCAGTATAATTTGCCACAGTGTGCATTATTTCACCTTCCCTGCTGTTGAACTGATGGATGTGGCGTAAAACAATGCCCATGCAGGGGCAGCGCAGCGAGAAAGGCTTCTGGCCGCACTATTTCACTATTAACCTAACCGTTGTGCTTTCATGAAACCTTTCTTGTGGAAAATATCAACATAATCGAGTTAAACATGTTGAGTATATCACACATTATTTAAATACAGGTTATAGACATTTTTGTTTTAAATGTAAATATCTGAATAGTATTAATGTGGATTATGAAATGTAAATGCTAATCTAAAACAGCAATAAGGTAATGGGTCATTTGGTTTAAACCATGGCCTGTTTTTATTCCGACTCAGTTAGAAAAATGCTTGATGGGATATTCATTAGATTGCCATAAAAGATGCTATTGTCATATGGGAACTTGCACCTATATTTAAATTTAAACGGTTATTACTAAAATGTTTCATCATTTTGTCCAGTTATAGAAGGTTAAAACGCTAGTTTGTGCTCTGGTAAGACGAAATAGACGATCATATTCGTTTGAAAGTAGTGCTCGAAAACTATGACAGTGACGTTATTGCGGTAAATTCTGGTTATTAAACAGCAAATGCTGAAAATTAAAATTATTTTATTTTTATATGAACGAGTACAGCAATTTACGACGTCAAGGGGATTGATGTCGTTGTTGATGCCTTGTTTGTTCAGTTATTTGATTGGTGTAAGACTTCACGTTAGTTATATAGTGGATTGAAAATGAAAAACCGTGAAGACACCTCGTATAAACCAACCTGTGATCTCCACAGCCACCTGATAACTTCCCTTATATACCTTGAGTCGACAGGGGCATTCAAACCTATACCGATATCATGATGAATGTCGACTGGTAAATAAGAAGTAAACTGTAGGTAAATGGTTAAGAAGGACTGTTGATGACGAAAAAGTCATGGCAGCATTCCAGGAAGAATAAAAATTCCATCAAAGGCCATGTATCTTTCTTAACAATCAATAACTCTAATATAAACGTGATCTCAAGTAATTTTCTCATGAGATCTGATAGCTTGCAAGACCGGTGGAACTTTTAATTTAACTGGATAATCCACAGAATGTATCGTACAAAGACGCCTGTATTTTCATTTACCGACGTCTCATACTTAAAGTTCTACACAAAGTAAAACCTCGGCTCATTGGAAAGCCGTTCAAAACGTGGTTTGGATCCATTTTTATCTAGCCAATTAACTAATGGTATATTGACATAACATCGGTATTGAGATGGGCTTGGGCACTGTTCACTCTCCCTCACAATACAGCATGGATGGGCTAGCTGACATTATTGGACAGATATTTCTTTGTAAGACATCCTAAGTTAGGATAATTAAGATATGAAGACACGGGTCAATATTTAATCTGATGTCGCAGCCACTATTCTGAAGGGATAGGAAGCCAGTACTGTATGCTATAGCAGATCGCTTACGGCAATTCCAGTAATTGTATGATTTGAACGCTGGGTTAACACCCACATTGAATATGCCTTCAAATAAAACTTCTTTGTAAATTTCCAGGAGCTATCAAACAGTAATTGTATTTCAGAGGCCTCACCAACGGTGCTGAACGAACATCGATAAAGACCTGGAGATGCCGATCACACCAAAGATAGGGCACTGATTTATTTTAAACCGCCAATATCACTAGAGGGAGTAAAAAAGCTCGTAATAAATGTTCATTTTGGGTCATCAGATAAACTTATGATAAACACTTCATTTAGAAATAGTCATGGAGCAGAGAGGGTTAACCCTGCATTGTTGTATTATGTTTTTTTAACTGTTGATTTTGGTAGCTAAGGGTCTATACTTTCAGAAACTGCTTGATGACATGTTGTCACCCTTGAGCAATTTGAGAAATTCAAGATGGCGTCCAAGATGGCCGCCATTACATATAAATGACCATAACTCCCTACCTGTTCGTCATAGGAAGGTGATTTTTGTCTCTATACCTTGGTTTAAGGGGTCAAGCTATCCATTAGAACTATTATGTTAATATCGTATTACATAATGGTAATTTTCAAGATGGCTGCCAAGATGGCCGCCGTAACACTTAAACTGGCATATCTCCTTAACTATTTACTCCAAGTTAGTCGTGAAGGTGTCTATCACTGGGTATTGTGGAGACACATCTATCTGTATCAGATCAAAGTACATATACTGAATACACACAGAAAATTTTGAATCAGTTACCTGTCTCATTCAAACTAATAGTTTCTTATGGGCTCAGGGGCTCACAGTTTAAAAGACACATTAATCAATGGTACTTTGATAAATTAAATTGTTTTAATATATATGTGTTTTGCACAGTCTCATCCTTTTGCAAATGTATCACATGCAGGCTGAGGTGAATATTCATTCATCTACTTAAAGGAGAAAAACAATAACAAGTCAATATTTAAATGGTATTTATATATTTTATGGTAAAAACCCAACCGAATGTGTACACTTCACAATCCTTTCACTATAGCACCAAACACAAACACCAATCTTGCACATTCTATTTACACAAAATCTTTCCATTAATACTGCACAAACTTATGATTACAATCTAAATGATATGGTACAAATATAGTCTAAACCAAGGTAAAATACTATTTAATTATTTAATATAAATGTGGACATTCATTTAAAATGGGTACTCCAGTCACCCCAGTTGGACTGTCCAAACAAGGGTATTAAATATTTTTCGCTGGTTTTGATTTGTTCAAATCATGATGTTTACATACTACTTTGTACATGTTACCCATGAATCAATAAAACAAAAAAAAAAAATAAAAATTTCATCTAGAAATCCAAGATGGCTGCCAGTTTACAAGCACTGGTATATCTTCTATATTATCACCATTCAGAGAAAATTCTAGGCTTTTGATTGGTCCATGCAAGGGACGTACAGCACCGTGTTTACCATACACATGGGAATATTTTGCACAGGCGAGGTATATTTTGCATATACTCACGGAGTCAGGGTGTCGCGTGCGTTTACCTAACAACCCGGAGCCGAAATTATAAAAGTCTACTCAAAAGAAGTTATAGTTGAATAAGGCTTTGGATGGGTTTAAACGCGTTTTATCATACCCTTTTAGATTTGATTTTGAAAATCAACTCTTTATTATGAGTGTAATCTTCTTTTCCGTGACATGCAAAAATGCTTTCGGAACAGCCGACAAAAACAATGTAACGTCTTTGTACCTCCTACACCGAAGAGCTCCACAAACGCGTGCTCAAGCGGCTGGAATCGGCCTTAATTTTGTACTCAGTTGAGTGCGTGCTCAACGCGTTTTATAACCACAAATTTTTTTCGCCCAACTCAGGGGAGTTTAAAGCTCTTCATGGTG
>JAVFBZ010195912.1:0-26556 GCA_032466195.1 Katharina tunicata | reverse complement strand
GCTGTGCGTCGTGTACTGGAATTTCCAATTTCATTTCATTAGCGGGAAAATTATCGTGCAATGTAACGAACATTTCTGCCCTGTGTGAGCAATTTGCTGTAAAACAGATACCTAGCACAAGAGCGTTCGGTACCTCTGAAAAGGTATTGCTGTCTCCGCAGAGTTAAACATCTTATACTTTCGACTAGATGTTGTAAAGCTATGTATGGTGCACTGGTTGAAACAAATTATACAGCTATTTTCCCTTTTTGTCCACATTATCTTGATAATGATAAGCTTTTTCTTTCTTTAAAAAAGAAATAACAACTAAGCAGGATCAGTAACGCTTGGTCACAGTAACGTACATGTTAAAATGAGGTAATTATCACCACATAAAGAGACTAAGGCGACCGTTACAGAGTGTTTGGACACTCGGGTTCAAGGTTTCTGTCAACTTGTAGTCAGATATTTATTATTTGTCCACAAACACTTTGGCAACATCAATTTTACCACTTTACCGAGAACTTATACTATGCGCGTAATAAATGAATCCAATTCAATAGAAATTTTGAAATCCATTTTAGAGTCGGCTAGCCTCCACAATTAATGTCGCTATTTTTATGGGAAGGATTGGAGGTGCAACAATTCAAAATGTTCTTAAAATTATTAGGTATGTTCCGCTTCTCAAGATCTACAGTAAACAGAATGCCATAGGAACCTTTTTGATAGTTGAATAAGTTGTTTTGTTTATGTGTGTGTTGTTTGTATTATTATTAGTAACTGACTGTGTGTGTTGTTTGTATTATTATTAGTATCAGACCGCCCTTTGAATGTCTGACCGAGTTATGCGATTTCAGAGAAGCCTCCCACGTGCTGTTTTTGACGGATTATTTTATGATTCGTTGCTCAGGATTTACATATAATAAAAGGATCTCAATGAAGCCTTCTAGGTTAACTGATGTATTGGTTTGAAGAGTCTTTTGACATCTGTTGTATAATCGTTTCAAAATTTGAAATGTCCCCTTAGATGTCCCCCATTCATTGATTTGGACGGGTGTCAATTTTATTTCCACAGCACAATGTCTACATATAATAGATGTACTCCTAGGGAAATGCTGAATTCTTCGATATGCCTGGCTGGTCTAGTTCCACATATTCTCTAGGAGTTTGAAATGCTGATTCAGGCACGTAATTTATGCAAAAGTTTCAACCACGTCAATTATTTCGGACGAGCTATGTTTGCATTGTTCAGTTTTATAATAGCTAATCGTTGTTTTATTTCGTTGACTGTGTGATATTTGAAATGCTAATCCAGAGATGTGAAATGTGTTATTCCATTAAACTTAATACATTTATACATGTAATCGATCGCTTTAATTTTGATTGATCGTAAATTGATTATTCACCAAGTTATATCATCAACAGTTTTATCATCGAGGTTTTCAATGGTGATGGATGGAAGTTATCCTAAAAGTATCTGCCATTGCATGCAGCGTTATTTATATATATAGACCATATTTAGTCAAGAACATAAAACAAATAAAACAATAATAAACTATAGAAAGTTTGGTCTTATCTGATTTATATAAGTGTTTATTACATGACCGTAAAAAATTGAAGTGCAGATGTCTCCACAATGAATTACTATGTAAAATATGCTTTGGTGTTCATGGTTGCTGGCTTTGTGCAAAAATTGAAATTTCAGATAGAGAAAGAAAAGTATGACTCACTAGTTTAGATGATTAGGGTAGTAAGACAAGTGTTTATCACTAAAAAAACAACAACAACAACAACAGGAATAACATAAATGTTTTCATGCAGTCCTTTGTGGTTGTAGAGAAAAGTGCAATTACTCTCATTCAATGATACACGGCCACCCGCCTTACTACCATCTACAAGTAGAGAAGACATACGCTAAGTCCTACTGTGATATGTAGGCTATATATAAGACACATTACCTCTGGCTGTATTTCTTTCGAGCTAAAATGGGCAGCAGGATAATATAATCTACACAGAGAACGGAAACTGTCTTGTTCAGGCGTCAGGCATTATGTCTTCCAATGACTGTTGGAAACAAACAAGGTTAACTCCCTAGCCGTGAATAACGAAGTTGATGAAAAAAAAAAACCACAACTGTATACGATATGCCAGTTGTGTATATCCAGTAGGCCCTACTGTATAATGTACTCTATTAAACGCTCGTGATGATTACCACAACAATATGTAAACGAAACGTCAGTAGTGTAGGCCTACAGTGTTAATAATATATTAATTATTATTAAAAACAGTGAACACCTTATACATTTTGACATTTAAGTCTGTAAAAATCTCTTATTCCCTTGTCATGAAAACGAAAGCTTGAAAGCCAAATTGCATTAGTTGTTCGTTGTTGTTTATTCAATATCATGTCAAGAGCCATCAGACAAGTATCCATACGAAACCTTGACGAATAATGTGTATTTTCAACTTCTGGGTATATAGTTGAACATCTAGAAACTAGAAAACCCCATCGCTCTGTAGTCTGAAGACCTATATCATTGCCATCATTTTCAAAGTTTATTACTATAAACGGTAGTTTATTTACTACAAATATTAGTTTATGTAACTGGTCAGCGGAAAGGTTTCAACAGAGACCTGTTAACAGTGGCCCAATCTATTAAACGTATAGTGGATGTTGAATCACCTATGAAACCGATGAAGCATCGAAAATCACAACCCTTTATCAGTTTTCTAGCCTACAAACATGTGTCTCTTTGATAACACGTACATAATTAACGTACGCCGTGTGTTCTGTTCCTAAATTTCGAATGCTAAATAGAAAAATAAAATCTATTTATTATACTTATGTTCTTGTCTGGGGATTTAAACTGTGCTAATTTGTAACTGTTTGCTATTGTAAACTAAGCATACATCACATAAAATGTTAAAGCTGACCAAATACCTCATTATCGTTAAGGTAGAAGTGTTACATGTATCCATAAACCATCTGACTCATTCAACGTCCTGTAACTTAGGCATGCTAATAGAATCGCACGTTTTGCCAGTACAGCAGAAGAAACTAAATATTAGCTAAATTTGCAAACTTGGCGAAATACAATATGGAGGAGCCAGTGACATTTAATGTATCAGGAAGGATGTCACAAAATGACATACAATGAATCGTGTTTTCTCAATAATGGTAGCTGTTTACAAAGCACCTTAAGTTGTGTTTGTTCACCCATTAACACTGTAGATGTTCAATTAGAAATTCCGCGAGAAGCCCGGTTGCCAGTACTGTAAGGCTGAATTGATGGCCAGGCTTGTATGTTTATGTTTGGTTAATCTAGCGATCTATACAGCTGTATAGGTTAACGTATAGATTTAGATGGATTATGGACTGAAGCAACAGATACAGAGTAAGCATAAAATATTGTTCAACGATACTTCCCATGAAAGTTCCACTTTCAGGACATTGTCAATATCGATTTAATGTTTTATTATGCAGTGATATGATGTTACCCAATAGCATGATCACCCATTAACAGAATCAAATTGCAATGCTGTGGCAATGCTGTGGACAACGCAAACTCACTGTCTTTCATCAAAGCTTCATAGCTCTCCTGATGATGACTTAATAAAATAGAAACATCGAGATTTGCAACTATGGACCTATTCGGAGTTTCTTTATTTCTTTATTATGGCAAACTAATAAAAAAAATCCCCATTTTTAACATTAGACTTCGTTGAGGGCAAATAGTTGGAGGGTTATGTGAAAATTGTGGTTGGGATATTGAATCGTGTTTTAATTGGTAAATAACCGGAGCGCAAGCTGCTGTTTGAACAGGGAACCGTTTTCTGATTTTCCTTCTCAAAATGTCCCATATGAGTTATATGGGACTCATGTCAGGCCTTCATGCTACCCAGTGAAAAGTTGGAATGGCTTTGTGTCGCACACGGGCTCTGTGAGTCATAAATGAAGATTGGTCTCGCCAAAAGGGAATCTTTCGAGCATGTCAGTCTGGTACTTTTGGCCATTCATTTTGCCCTGGGACGTGTCACGTGTTCGAGCTTACAATCACACGACACATATCGCCACACCATGGCTGGGCCCCTAATAACGAATTGAAACCCCACGTGGAAGTTCCTTGGCGTGTATGCCGTATTGCGTGTACGTCAGAGTGAATCCCCTTTAGCAATTTGTACTAAACGCGACTCTAGTCGTTTATTGTTTGTCTTTGTTTATTTTCCGATGTTAGATCAACAGGACGATAAGTCCTAATTACAGATCATTGGTCAGTTTTGATCTGGGAGAAATACTGGGTATATAATCCAGAAAACCAACGACATTCCGCTGGTAGGTGGTAAACCAACCCACAGACAGTCAGAGCGAGTGCTTGAAATCGCGGACTCAGAGGTGAGGGGGATCTGTGGATCACAAGCGTACACCTTATAAGTTTGCGCTTTCGACTACTCCGCCACAAAGGCCCCGTCCAAATTCAAGTCAAACTGCCACAAAATGTGACATACATGGTTAGTAATTTGTGGTGGCGCTATTCATGTTCAGATATTGCTCTTTTACGCGCCTTGTTACAATACTAATTTCGGTTAAAGAGACTGCACCCGTACCTCACATTATAGAATTACAGACATTTTCTTAATACATTTCCTTAGCAGCTTCCTGGAGGCGACATATGGAAGGAAGCCGATCTTAATTATACCCTATACTTTCATGTTCTAGAAACTGTCAATATACAAGTCTGTTAGGAGTGTCTAAAGGTAATCGGTGCCTCCTGGGTATAGGGAGGTACACCGTGGGTTATTCGTTTAAGCAACACTGCTTAGGTATGCGAAAACGTTTACCTAAAATATGTGCGGCCTGTCTTCTTTCTTGCTATGTGTTTTAGCTCATAAGCTGATTGGCCCGTTTATCGAATGTATGGAGAAGTATACGTATCAGTAGTTAATCATTGTCTATTCGTCCGTGAAATATTTACAGGCCCATTTGCAACCCCAAGGTTGCACATTGCCTCATTTGCAGGGTTCATTGGCAATATGTATAGATCATTAAACTTTTTGGTACTTTTTGTTGCAGAAAAGAAAAAAAAATGTTATAAAGACAAGTTAATAAAGCACGTCCATTAAAACAAAAAAAACAAAAACAAAAAAACCCCACCAAAAACATTAAATATATTTATGTCGCATCTGTTTGTTTTATTTGCCAATTTTCAAGTGATTCATGTACATTGTGCTGGTAATAAGTTAATCAAGATTTAAGTGTTCACCTGTTTGTGTCTTCAGATATCGTTTGTGTGAATGGCATGTAGAAATTGGTCATAACTAAAAACTCTCAATCTATCGATTACAGTTTCTAATCTCGAGAAAATTCTCGTTTTTCTATTTGGGAATTTCCATAAGGTTAATATTCCGAGTGACCCCCAGAAGAAAATAAATGATTGCTACATTTAAACCAAATTTCACTCTCCCATATTTGATATGATCCCTCTGTTCACATTGTTGCAAATGTCTTCTGGATAGGAGCAGTTTGGTTGAGCACTTAAAATAAATAATGTGTTCAACAGAGAATAACGTACTTATTGCGTTGTGTTAGCGATAATTTTGGACTACGTCATTACAAGTACGTGAATATACTTTGAATACGCAGTAAAATTCAAAGACACTAATAATAATAATAATAATAATAATAAACTTTATTTAACCACGGGTAAGCTATCAGTACATACTGTTTTTCATAGGAGCCGTGGACTGTAACAGGAGTAGGAGTATATGAAACTAACAATTTTAAGAATATGATTTTTTTTTTGTTATAAACCAATTGGAAGTGCAAACCAGAAACTTTAATTCGCAGATGTATTTTACACTTACAATTTTATATTAAACGCTTACAGTGGTCGAAATTAAAATAAAGCGCAGAAAGGTTGCTTTAGTGTTTTGTTATTTTATTTGGTGGTTTTTAGTATAAGTGGTTTTCATTGGAAAACGAGGAATTAACAAAATTATAAAAGCAGATTTGTTAACAGCTTGTTATGATCTGGAATTTGATTATGTCCTTTTGTGTCCTTTCCCGTTTAAATGTTTTGAATATGACAGCTTTTCGCCATCAAGATTTGTGCCTGATAGAGCTGAAATAATATCACAATTAATGAATTGTCTCAGCTGAATTCCAAAGAGAAAGCATCAGACTAACGTATTACACCTCTTCTCATTTAGTATTCATACAGATATTACTTATGTTTGGATAGTTATGCGTCGGATATTAATATGGGCTATTATGGGATTCTATAAGACACTTCTGTTTTTTTCGTTTATTAAAGTGTTCCAGCTGGGAGTCTATATCAGGTTAGAGTATAAGATTTTATACATTTACCAAAACGTTTTTTAATCGATAGTTAACAGAATAGGTTCTCCAAACATTACTTATTGTTGTATAGACTATGCAAGTCTCGTTCGCTTCTGCTTTACTTCTGGGTAAATTCTCGAAACTGTGGCGCTCCGTTTTGATTAGTGATATTTTAGAATGCCTTTTCTTTTAATTGTGGTACAGTTATAGGACTGGATGGCACACTTTTCGCCTTGAACTAAACGTGTGATGTTATATATAAATAAATAGCATGTACCCGGAACTGGAATGAATCTCGTGAAATCTCTTGTATCACATGACGTGATTTACAGGCCCTATTACCAATTTAAAAAGAAAAATATAATGTTTGAGACTTCAGTAATTCTTATTTCCCTATTTTAACTAACCTCTATTGTATTTTTACATCTTTCTGGTATGTGTCAACAATACATAGAATTTGAAAAAAGCGTTAGTTTAAATGTTTTAAAACTTTTATGTTTTGTGGTTACGCTGTATGCATTTTCGAAAGAAATACAAAAATTTATGTTAATGAGTTTGATTGATGTTACTCACGGGCATTTCACTATTACGGCGGTCTGTGTCGGTTGGTGTTGAATGGTAAAACTGAAGTAAAACAAAACATTTTAAAATCCTTCACACAAGTTTGGTTATCCACAAATTTCAGTCATCCACCTGAGGTCTGTAGACGGCCTCGAAGATGTGTTGTGCTGTCAAGTATGGCTGAAACGTTCTTAGTAACTCCATACCCAACCCAGCCAAGCACATTACTTCAATATATGCTAGAGTCGAGAACACAAGATTTATAGCTACGTTGGATTAGATCCCCGACCAAGAGTTGTTGACTCAATTTAATATGCAAATATGTTATGCTCAATATGCTCGAGCGCATTAGAGAAGGTGGAAAGTTGCTATATCATTGTAAATTATTCCCATACTTGATTTTGAGAGTGAGATGCACTTCTCAGAGTTATAGCCTTGGATAATTGGTACTCGGGAAATAATTTTGTTTGTTTGTTCGCTTAGTTGGAGTTTATTTCACTCATATGACGGCGTTCCAGAGCGATGAAGGAGTTCACTCGAAACGATGCTGGTAACACAGAAAAAAACACAATGTATTTACAGAAAGAAAAACAGGACACCACAACAAATCAGCTTCCTGATGCCCGCTAGGTCGGAGGGCACCAGGGCAAAGGAAGCTCCTGCCCAAGCACCCGCATCGGTGAACGAGGAAACTAGGTTAACTGCTGTACATAGGTGTAAAGATTTAATTTTATTCATACTCTCCTGCACAAAATGCAATCAATATTAACTCTCAAAGAGTGATCTAAGGACGATAATTAGTATTCTTTTTGGAGTTGTTGATACCCGGTCATCTGTTTCAAAATTTCCGCGACAGCTCGCATGTTCTCATTATCCAATGTTCCCAACAGTTCAACCGTACGTAAGCGCCTATATCAGTATTGGACAGATCATGATTGATGTTGGTTCTCTGTCAACCGTTATTCCTCCCGTTTCAACATCAAAAGCAAAAGGAACAATATAGCATCTTAAGTTCGTCTGTAGCTGTTTGTCTGTTGAAATTCTCAATAAAGCTTCTGTGTAAAGTCAAACAGGTTATCTGAAATCGACACTTTAGTCATGTATTCACAACCGAAACTTCAATCTGAAAAAGTACAACTTGTCCGCTAGTTATGTGACAATTCCAATGCAATCGAATCCTTCATAATTGCATTCCAGCTGAAATATGCAATAGTTATCTTCGTGCTTTTGCGGAGTTCACAACATGCTTTATTATTTAAAACTTCTACAAATAGTAGTCAAGACACAAGAGAGTTAATTAGAAACCTAATTAAATCATCGAAGATATGTCAAACCATTTGTTATATCCTCGTTCAATGTCGTTCCAATCTAGCACTTGCAGCTATATAGTCTGTTTTGTTTTCGCCAGGGTGTCTTCATTGTATCTGTGGACGACCAGGAAAGGGGAATAGCTGCCGCGAAGATCCAATGTCTCGAACACATGCTAGCTGGTCGATCAACATCAAACGGTAAGGGAATTAACCTATTTCTGTTAACAGTCTAAATGGCTTAAAGACGCAATTCAATATGGAAGCATGTGTAGATATTATTCACACCTCGAGCACAACGTGTCTATCGTGAATTACGTGGACCCTGGAAAGAAATATATACTTTGCTATCAAAATTGTATTCGTTTTTTGATTTTATCTAGCAATAAATCCCATCAGAGATAACAGATGCCAAATCCTTCAACATATAATAATTGCTTTTCGAAAATACCGATTTATAAAGACCTTTTAATATATTAAAATGATTGTGCTTCTTTTATATATCTACAGTTATATAATAAATAAAGGTATATGTCTTATTCAAATTACGGCTCGATCAATAGTCAGATAGGATCGTGAATTCCCTCGCTTCTATAGCAGTTGTTTCTATGTTTTGATATCTACATTTTTGTAAAGAGTAACTACACTGGTACAGGGATATCGACTAATTAATGTGACTCAATCGAAACGATAGCATTCTTCAATCGACAACAACCCAGGAAATAAGGGAGCTGTTGCGTGTTTTGGGGATTTTCCCAAATTAGATCAATGCCTGTAAGGAATGTTCTTGGTTGCTTTTGAATTCGCCAAAGTTCTAAAGGAAGTCGCACATGTATGTCTGGCGGGGGCAGTCGGATCAAATTAATCGGGTTGACATTCTAAAATCCCTCACCCCCACAAGTCCAATAAACTACACTATAATCTAAATCATTCAAATTATGATCTGATTATAGAAAAAGACGACAACTATTTATCCACGTAAATAACCTTGTTTTATTAAATTATACGATAAACCTTATTCTTAGAAGCCAACTTTTAATCACCGGAACTGTAAGGCATATGGTCCGGAAAGTGGTGTTTACTACAATGTCAAACTGCGTATCAGTCTAGGTTGTTTGTTTATATTCAACATTCTAATATTTATACGTTTATGTGGTTGCGGTAGCTTGGTTTAGTGTTCAGAATTTCAGCCTGTTTTTGGTTAGACAATCGATATTTACTTATTTGTATCAAAGTTCTTTCAGGCTTGTTTCTAAACTATTTGACATTTTAAAGAATATTGTTATTCTGTGTTTAGGGAGCCTCACGTGCACTGGTCTTCTCTGAGATAAGGGGCATCAGGAAACCGATTTCTTGAGGAATCCTGTATTGAGTATTGTCCTTCTTCCTTGTCCTACTGTTGCTGGGGGTTGTTTCCTTCATCTATTTGACTGGCACGCCGTCTTATGAGTGAAATAACCTTTGTACCGCGTTAATTAAACCCCAATCCGCCAACCAATCAACCAAGTGCCACAATAAGTCGGTTTCCTGACGCCGTTTACCCCAGAGTGCACATGGGCAAGTACACTAGCACGCTGCGTGAATTTCTGATAGCTACACACTTTTAGCATCACGGTAAAATTAACATCAACTGATCGCAAGACCCTTGGCTCGTTGGAAATCAAATCGTTGTTTTACAAGAAAATTTCATCAGACATGTAAATAGATATCAGTGATCTTTAAAACTCATTGAGAGCATATGTAATTTTAGTAACAACCTTAAGGCAAATGGGAGGTAACGCCATTACGATGTCCATCATATCAGGCCTAATTTAAGCTGGACCAGTCACTACATGTTTCATTTGGCTGACTTTGACCTGTGACATTATAACGGCGAACAGCTGGAGACTGCCATAGATATTTTACCTTTTGATCGAATAGCATCATATTCCAAGGAAATTTACTTGAGGTGGCACCAGTTTTAAGTATGAACAAGAAAAACTACTATTCGGCTAAGATACTGATTCCATAGCCTTAAAATTGCATAAGCACTCAAAATAAGGGTTTTACAACAAATTCTAATTGCCTTGATTTTAATCAACTTTGAAGTTTGTTCATAAATTAAAACAATTTCTTTGAAATGAAAATTGTTTAGTTGCTACAATGATAGTAATAGCCAGGAGAAATGATGCCATAAATCGAATTCCACATAAATAAGGCCGGCCATTTTTCCTCATATGCCTCAAGAAAAGCTCTTGGTCTCGCCGGGTTCATGGCCTTATATGGAATAAGTTAAGATTTTTAAAAGCGGAAGTGGGTGGGGCTAATTAACGTTTGACTTGGAGTAGCGTCGGTACACCTAAGGGTGGCTCAGTTATTACAGCTGATTGACACATCCACATTATAATACTCTGAATTTTCTGAAAATTCCGTTTTTAGCTTTGTTGTTATTATATAACTCTCCTTCAACCTACAAATTTGATGTTGGAATTACTGGAACTTGTACTTCTTGAGAAAAATATCAATTTTTCATGAGATTCTGTGATGACGCAAAATTCAGAACTTTTGAGTGCATATGCAACTTTAAGTAATGCATAAAACCCAAATCATACAAATATACAAATAAGTTTGCAAGTGCTTTAATCGTGGTGTGTTTTCCCGAGGTTTCGTCCCGGTTTGTCATCGTATACCGACAACAACAAAGTCATCATATAAGTGATATACTTTCAACAAAGACGTTAATCTCAAGTAATTTGCTGGTTTACTCACTAGATAAATAATTACAATTAAAAATATTCCAATGTAATAATGTTCAAGCCACAGTGTAACTGAAATAACGTTGATTGTGGTGTTAAATACCAATCAATCAATCAATCAATCAATAAATCAACTGGTTAGGTTTATGTCGCATCAGATTGTAAACCTGACATATTAAAGAAAATTACATTGTACATGTCTGCAAAATATAATAATTTAGAGATTTAAATTCTTTTTCGCGTTTTTTTTACGTATTACATTTTGTTATTCTTTTATGCATTACTTATTGGGATATATCAAGCCCAATAGGGTTTTATTCCCACCATATATGATCTGTATAAACAACATTGCAAAGATTGTAATATTTTGCTGAATAAAAAATGTAATTCAATATAATTTAATTCAATTCAACATAGGTATAGTTGGGAATCTGTCTTTTTCTAGAGGGTCACTGTAACAAAACTGCAATTTATTGTAATATTTTGGTGAATAAAAAGTGCACTTCAATACAATTCAACGTAAGTATAGTTGGTAACTTGTTCTCTTTCCAGATGGTCACTGTCACAAAATTTCAATAATTGAAAATTTATGGTGCATAAAACTGTAACTCGACAAAAGTCTAGTTTTTAACCTGTTCTCTTTCCAGGGCACTGTAACCGAACATGGGATGGGATACTCTGCTGGAAAGATACTCCGTTAGGCCAAGAAGTCCCCCAGCCTTGCCCATCGTACATCAATGGGTTTAAGGTGTCTGGTAAGTCATCACAAGGCCCTCCTAACCCTCCAATTTCGCGCATGGCACGCCGGTAAGTGATATTTCACGAGACCTCTTCCAATTTCGCGCACATGCTACTTTTATTATTTTTCACGCGGGAAGTTTAATTAGTGACAATTTGTCCTTTCCGTTCTTGTAACTGAACCAGAAGTAAAAGAAAACACGTTCTGAAAGACCACTATAATCAAAACAGAGCGCCACAATTTCGAGGATTTCCCCGGAAGTATAGCAGAAACGAGATCCATATGTAGGAAAGCTTTGGGTAACTTGCTGGAGTGTAAATCAATGTGTTTTGTTCTTTTTCCAGCTTATAATTAAATATAAAACCTTGTTTGATTGGCGTTTTAAACCGTATTTAAGGTTGTTTTAATCATTAGCACAGTGTGTAAGGGAAACCACGTTCACCTACAATGGCAACAGTCAATGACGTCACATGTCAAGGACAGGACTCACAATAAATAAAGGACGATACAACAAACCATCTTCCTTAACTCTGACATCACCAGGACACGGGAAGCTCCCAACCAACATTCCTCCGATGAAACCTAACAACCTAGATATTTTGATGTGTCTATTAAGTCTGACGAAAAGACAGGCTTATTTAAATAATTAAGACTTTTTCCCTGAGTGCTTCGCAGGATGTAGTCTGAAACGATTTCTGATAATTGGTATAACGTGACAGGAATTATCGATCAGGAATATGTGCGACTGAACATTTTTAGAATCTTTATCGCACTTATCAGGTTCTTGTGTTGTATATGTCTTTAAAATGTAATGAGTAGGCCTGTTTGTCGCATTACACAAGAGTACCTCCATTGAAATGCCATTGCATGAGCCACTGATTAATAATGAGACACCCGTGATACGTATTTGAAGGCAATCAACATTGAATACCTCGAGAGTTGATGTAGAAATGATGTATTTTTTTTAGAAGATTGAACATGGTTAAAGTAAAATCTATACCGCAAACGAAGCGGTCCCATTCGAACCAATTAGCTGTTACTTGTATGAACTGCTCGCCAATTACTTTTCATCGAGGAGCCAATATCACATTGACTAATAACTCTAAACGATACCATTAATCTTTCTTGAGTGAGCAACAAGAATCAATGCCTCTCTGGACCCAGTTAAGTTGAAATGTACTTTTGAAGGGTCCCTGTGACATTGTTTTTCTTCTTAGGATTTTAAAGTAGAAAAGAATAGTGTGATTTAAAAGCAGCTATTTCCGCTTTTACTATACCCAATATTTTGTATATGTAATAACTTTGTATTTAACTGTAAGTGAATCCCGGCTTTTACAAAGAGATTCTAGCAGCTCTTAGTATTTTTATATTTTTTACTGTTTTTTTTGTTATTAATTACATGTAATTTAGTTCTTTAATTAATTATAACAAATTAAGTCCGACAGCACAGTAAGGGAAATATATATTTAATCATTGTGCTTTAGTTTGTGTGTTCTGGGCTCCTTTTCAGGAAATGCTACCCGCCGGTGCCTTCTAAATGGAGACTGGTTTGTGCACCCTATACTTAACCACACGTGGACCAATTACAGTGGTTGTATGTCCCGCGTTCAGCTACCTGGACCAATCAACGTCGAGGTTAGAAATAGTAAGAATCAACGATTGCTAGGCAACAGAGATTAACATGGTTAATAATAAAAACAACCCTAAATAATCTTCTTATAATGTTTTGACACTGGCAAATGCGTTTTCGGATAGAAACAAATTTGATTAAGACAAAACTGGTCGTATTTTCAATGAAATTAATTCCAATTTCGAGTTAATCTTTAATACGAAAGCTGTGTGGAGAACCGAACGCAAGTGCATGCTTACAATTCAGATTGAGGTAATACAGGAAAGTGATATATAATCGACGTCAATGTGGCAATAGATACACACTTAACAACAGGTCAGATGTTCGCCATTCTGACCAAAGATGAAAGCTAAGAAGATATGTCTTCTGTACTGAATTTTATTTCCCACCAGGAGCATGTGTTGAGAATAAAGCTGATGTACAATGTGGGATACGGAGCATCATTCGTTTCCTTGGTAACCGCCGTGTCAGTTATGATATACTTCAAGTAAGTAGATATATTAAGTATAAAAGGAGATAAATAGAGAATAAGCACCGCCTCATTCGCTCTCCTGCATCAATTAGCTCGTTAACCTACTGACGGCCCTTCATTTTATCAAACAGGTTACAGTCTTTTGGTGAACCTACGATAAGCCTAGATATGTCTTTCATATCCGTCTCCCTAACAGCTTTCCTTTAAAGGTACTATACCGCAGAATTTCGGCCAAAAATCGACTGAAACGAATTAAACCTGTTTTTCTATATTTTTCTAGTATTGTCCAAAGTATAAGCTTTCAGAAAATATCAACCTCGAGAATGTGAGATATGCCGAAATTCTGCGGTATAGTACCTTTAACAATGACCGGTTTTGAATGTATACATCTGGAGGCTTATCGTGATTTAACGCAAAATAGAAAGCCTTTCAGATGTACTGTAAACCAGCCAAGCATAGAATTGCACCCATGTAAGGAGACTCTTTCTTTGGGCTATTAAAGTAATATTTGCACAAGAGAACATTCTAAAAGCCTGTAGTTCCACATATCAGTTGGAGTAATATAGAATAAGAGAATCTCCGAATAAGGAAGTAATGTTGGTATACTGGTAGATAATATAGTTAGGCTTTATTATGCTATCATCAGTTATATGTATATGTTTAATTGATGATGGCATAATAAAGCTCAAAAGAGTATCTTAATGTTATGACTTTCACTGAGAATCTTTACGTAATAAAGCAAAGTAACAACTTCGAGTTGTTACTTTGCTTTATTAAGCTTAGCTTTACCAGCTTGACTTCCTTGATCGGATATTCTCTTTTTGTATAGAACATTACGAACTTTACGAAGAGGTAAATACGACCAGTTTCGCAAAACACACTCACCAGGGGTGGGGATAATGTTGGGTTGAATAGGGGTGACGTATGGCAACTTAAAACGTCTCAAAATTATGAAATATTGAATAATATGAAATGTAAAAATATATATATATATTGGCAATGAATTTTAATGATCCAAAAATAATTTTGGTGATTGCGGAGTGGTTTTCTTCCACTTTTCGGCTAAACACCTTCAGCATGAAGTCAAATATAAGTGAAATAATAAGTTCAACTCTAAACATCAGTCATATAAACATAAGTCTATTCATACTCGTCTCACTTGTTTGACTGACGTTGAGAAGTTGATTGAATTGATAAAAATCTTACAAACCGTCAATTATTTATCAACAAACAGATTCCTTTCCACTATAACGGTTTGAGACGAAGACTGTTGTCCAAATCTATTTAGGATTCCTTATCAGAAATTATTTGACCATCTGTTTTTAATGTCAAAGATGCTTTTCAATACGAGAATGTGATGGTTCTTGACAGGAGATTGCATTGTCCACGTAATACAGTCCACATCAATCTGTTCCTGTCGTTTATCATGCGGGCCGCTGTGAGCTTTACGAAGGATAATCTACTGGTAGATGGATTGGGCCTGCCGGGAGATCTGGAACTACAGCCTGATGGATCGTACAATTTCCGAAAGGAAGGGACCGTAAGTATGCCAGATTTGAAGATGTTATATCCAAAGAGAAACTAAACAGTATTTTATTCTACATATGCACATTAACTTGCTTATTCCGCCCTATTCTCCCAAAAGAACTGTCAGCTATGTTTATGTGAGGTATCAAGTTTAATCAAAAGCAATACGCAAAGAAATTAGTGAATAAATTTATGACAAATAGGAAAATAATATTTCAATGTATCCTCAGTAACGATAATATTGTTATCAGAATCCGCTTTGATGGAAACCAATCTACAAACCTATTATATCAAAGACCCTATGGTGGATAGTTTGAGTACAATTAGATATGAACTAAATGCACCGAATAATCTGTTGGAACAGAAGCCGCCGGATATGTGAGTCTTCAAAGGCTATAACCAATGCTCATATAAACGCGTTACAATAGTTTATCTTCGCAGAAAGATACCACTTGAGGCATTAGATTGATTGGACTAATTCTATTACAAATGTGTTGATAACAGATTACACAAGACTGCTTGGATGATATGCAATCCGAAATAAAAACATAATTGTCATTAAATAATTTAGATTTCCTGCGCCACGGGGCAGGAAATTCAGATTTTAATTAGATTCTTAATCTGTATTTTTGAAGATAAGCAATTTTGCCGAGTTAACAACGAGGCAGGCTTGTACTGTGTTTGAACAACGTTTAATTTGATACATTACCCACCGTCTACACATCGCTGTGTTCAAATACATGTCGTTGGATACGATAACCGGCAAACATGTTCTGCATTCAGAGATAAAATTATTTTGTAAAAACATTTTTCCTGCACTCAATAACCTAGAATTAAATTTGGAAAATGTTAGACGATGAAAATAGTCCTCTTACGTTCCTGAGACGAATATTTACCTAGATCCAAGACTTTCTAAACCTTTCTTTTTGCTTTTACTCTAAGAAAATATAATTTGATTAATATACATTGCAGCTCATTGTACTGGAAAAAATATCTTATTTAAAACTTTCACGAATTAAATAAGTTAAAACCATAGCTTGCTTATGTTGCTGTTTTATTAAAGCAGAAATTTTATTTCCTTATTTTCGCCTTCTTTATTTTTTGAAGAGTTATTGGTTCTAATAATGCTCACGGAATTCAGTTTGTTGGTTTTCCTTTGTATGTAAATGAAAGCGGAGACGTACAAGTTTGAGTAGACGAGCATAATTCGTCACATTAAGCATTACCAACTACAGATCTGTTGCCAGAAATAAATTTTGAAACAATAAACTTGACTTAAGGATAAAATGTGCAAAATTAGTATAAGCCATGTTATTGATTTTGTATAGCAATATCGAAGATTGGATGAATTTAGGCAATTATACGAGTTGAACCCAAACTGAAAAGACTCGGTCACGGAAATGCAATATGGGTGGAATATGTTCCTGTGAACCGAACTGGATAGATGTAGTTCACGTCAGCTGGCCTTCTGTGGAACACAATCAATGTATTTTTTCTGCGTTTGAGACTAAGCGCTGAGACCAAAGCTGCTAACACACTTAATCTTACAAAAAAATATTTCAATTCTGACAAATGTTATTAACGTACATGAAAGTACATGCTGGACACATCACATGTGAGGTTTTAAAAATGCGAGGAGAAAAAAATTCCGGCAGATCACACGTGACGTCCAACTCTTCAAATTAAGCTTCATTGGTGGGTTTTATGAATTTAAGTTTCTTATTTCTATCAAAATGGCCCCCCAGTTATGTCACTGAATGACACAACTATTGGTTACGTCAGTCGTGATATTTACACTCACAATGGCTAAAGTATGGGATAGTTCAAGTTTAGCGTCAACTTTGTTACGTCATGGTTTCTGATCGAATATCATAATCTTGTTTCAATCTTTATCAAAGGATCAATGATATAACAGAATCAAACCCCAGTCACCCTCATTCTACGTAGATTTTGTTTCTGTGACCTTGGAAAGATTTAATGTTATCGACCCAATATTACACGGCATCACAAATTATGTACCAGGTAAACTGTCTTACACGAGAAGCACGACAAGCGATGGTTACATCTTCCATGGAAATAAAGTTTACAAAAAGATAAGGTAAATTATATATAACAACGATCTAAATGAAGATCCTATTTTTGTTTTATAATAGCTACATATCCATAGTTTGAAAATTACTTCGTGGGAACGTCAGTTGAAGTATTGAATGAACATCGTCTTTTCAAATAAGAAAAGTAATCAAAGTCAGAAATATTTTTTGCTTATAATTTTTAGACTGTATATTTTGGTATGAATACTCTAGTGAATAATATCTTCATAGCAATCTATCGACTCATCGTTATTTATAGAAATGAAGACGACACAAGTCTTTCCATTAACTGTTGTAGCCGTAAGCCAGGCATGTGGAAATGTTATATTGGGAAGGTAGAAGCACGCCAATGAGACCATAGCTTGGAGACCATATCTCCGTTTACAGCTCCTTTAATCGCAGTTCAAACCACAATGTTAGAATTGACAGTACAGGGCTGAGGGCAGTATAACAAAATTAGATGCCTAATTATGTTGCCTATGGGGGCAACACATGTGAAACTAAGGCAGATGTTTTTGGTAAACTGTAAAGAAAGTACTAAGCTTTCAATGTGTGTAGACTGTACTGTATTCGTTGCACTCAAATAGCGCAGTCAGGATGTTCTTAAAAAATGATTGAACCTAGGATTGACGTTAACCAGAAAAAGTTCAATAAAACTTCATAATTTGACAGGCGTCGCGATTTACCCGAAATACATGGAAAGTTTCTCAATGATTCATTGGGGTTTTACACCGCACTTGAAGTTATTTCACTTATGTGCCAGCCCAATCGGCGAAGGAAAACACATTAAACCACGCTGGCATCTAAGATGACACAACAATACATTTACAGGATGAAAAACAAAACAAAAACAGGACACCAAAAAGAGTGGAGCACAGTTTATCGTGTTCATTCGCACAATTAATTCAACCTCTAACAGCCAAAAGAAACTCAAGCCATCAACATTTTATAGCAAGTTCAACGCTTTTCCCAAAACACGCGGAAGTTTCCCTAGATAATTTATATTAATTAAGGTCAGGTGATCGTATAGTAATTTAGCTCCTACAATCGACGACACCTTTTCTTGTTCATTCACATGTTAACCCGCCGCTAATCAGCCTTAAGAAACTCGATTCAGCAACACTTGATGACAAACGTCACCCCTGACCCGAGAGAATACATCGTGTACATTCACAGATAAATCCGTCGCCCATCCACGTAATGCAAACATGACCGAAGAGAAGGAACAAATTGTTAAAGTGGAATTAAACTCAAGAATAAAGTGATTCCGAGTAGATAGACCGCTTAAAGATTTTTCCAAAAAATTTACATTTGAAATTCTTTGTATCGTTAGTGCCAAATTCAACACAGCATGATATGATGGTATTTTTACGACACATTGTTTGTTTCTCAATATCATTATTAGTTTTCCAATAGATATTGCCCAAAACCATTTCAGAAACCATGAGATGTATTTGTCAGTTGTATAAGTATATGTTTAACTGATGATGGCATAATAAAGCCGAAATATATGATCTATACCAACATGACTTCCTTGTTCGGAGTCTCTGTTATTCTATGTCACTCACAATTTGCCAGTTACTTAAGTGTTGTTCTTTTTTTTTTTATTGTGATCTTTATGAAAATGTACTTGATTATGTTGTTGTGTTTTATGTACAACTATATGGCGTATAACGTCAACCATACTATACGGTTATAAAAAAAGCTGTAACAAGGAATTGGGAAAACTCTAGAACACCATTATGGTAAACTGTTGGGTAGGTTTAATAAACTGAGATCCAATTTATGTTAAGGCTTTATTCCACTTTAAGGTATATTCCAATTTATACAGCGTTATTAGGAATTTGGTTAAATCTCTTATGACTAGTGCCCAAACAAGATTTGTATAAACATTGGTGCTGAATCAACGATATGATATTGTGGCGGTATTGAAATGGTCGCAGACGTTGTTGTAGAATGGGGTAAAATCGCTATGGCATACAAATATAATGCACAAATATAATGTCACGGTTTAAATCTTATATTTTCAGCATTGGCAGTGTAAATTACTGTTCACTGTATTTCACTATTCTCTTGGAGCAAACTACGTGTGGATATTTGTAGAGGGTCTCTACCTGCACAATCTTATTTTCGTCACGGTTTTCTCAGATAGAAGCGGTGTGGGATGGTATATACTTATCGGCTGGGGTAAGGCCATTACTTCAGTTTCGTTCACTTCGTTTAAAATATTCCCTGACGGTGGACTTGCTAATGATATATAACTTTGAGCCACTGAAAAATGGCGTCACAATCTTGCATACAAGTTTTCAGGTCAACTGATAGCTGTCCAATAAAATACAACTAAAGTACATAGGGTGTATGCATTACAGTGTCATGTTTAACTTAACTACTGTATTAATATTATAAGCCGACAAAAAATTAGCCGTCAATGTTTTGTTTCTTATGTTTTTTACTGTCTTTTCAAATTTCCAGCGTCTCCGCTGCTATTCATTATACCATGGGTCATTGTACGGGTTCTAGTAGAAGACACACTGTAAGTTATATACTTGTAAATTTTTTATTTTGTTTTAGTGAAATAAACTAGCAAGAATACCGCATTTTTAAATAATAATAATACATATTATAATAATTTTATTCCACGAGTAACTAGGTGTGTGTGAGAATCAGCTGTGGTTTATTGTTTATGGAATTCTGGACAATCTAAAGCAGTCCGCTTTAGTCAATGATAGAAATCGCTAATCAACCAGAAACAGACTAAAAATCATCAATGAATATTGACTAATCGTGTAGACTTCCTTTAGAACATAGAAGTATGGAAAGCCTTTACTAACGTTAATATGCGAATAACTTTATATCCAGCGACAATTCAAACATAAACCCAGTATTGAACTACCGTAATTTCAGCTCACCGTGAAACTTCCTTAAGAAAATATGGATAATATTGCAAGTATTTTCAATATTAAAGAGTTTCCCTAAATATCGCAAGAGAAATAAAACGTTACGTCTTATCCCAGTCATGCTATAATTGCTATACTAAGGTTGGTTGGCCAGAGCTTCCTTTGCCTTGGTTCTGTTCGAGCTAAGGGGCATCTGGAATCCGATTTGTTTTGGTGTCCTGTTCTTTGTCCTGTAAATGTCATGTGCTGTCTTTGTGTGCCCAAGTTACGTTTAGTATGGGTTTCTCCAGCCATTGGGCTGGAATGCCGTAATGTGAGTGAAATATCACAAAAAAAAAAAATAAAAAATTCTAAGGTGATCTTTGTTAACGGCATTATGTTTCCAGATTATATTCATGCTGTCATACCCTTGAGGACGGCGTTAAACAATCAATCAATGTAAGGTGATCTGTGACCGTAGTTTGACTGAGAAACTCTCTAGCTCTGTTGGTAGATCGTTCACCTCCCACCCAGAGTACCAGTATTAAAATCCCAGAAAGATTATGTATGTTTTCGTGTCGCCTGTATGTATGTTTTCGTGTCGCCTGTAAAGCAGAACAAGTACACACCAAATCTCTAATATCTTGTTGACAAACATTCATTAATGGATAAACGAAGAGACACAGGGGCTGTGGATGGCGATTAACATAGCCTCGGAGTTAACAAGATACAAACAGCATGTAACAAAAACGTTTCCCTGTTTTCTTTTCTCGGTATTTCGCCTGGCTAGAAGGAAAGAATAGAATAACCCCCCACCCCCTCCCCCAGAAACTAACAGAAAACAAAGAACAAAAAAAAAAAAAAAAAAAAAGAACTCAAAGAGTAAAACATAAATTGTGTTTCACTGAATGTTATATAATAATGTAAGGTTATGTAATAACACAGGTTCCAGCCTCGACGCAAAATCGAAACAGATTCTTAAAAAGTAAAATGGCTTTTCTGACGTTTCTAGCTCACAGCGCAAGCACTGTTCAGGAGCAGCGAAGACATAACGTGTCAGTATACTCGGATTAACGACTGATCTGAAGTAATTATTACCACAACACCATTATTAGCCGTAAGAGCCGCGGGAAAAATACCCATGAACCAACTGTCGCAATAAATCATACGAATGTTACGAAGGATAGAAAACTATAAAAAAATCCTTCAGAAAAAACTGCAAGTTACGATTTTGTGAACGTTTGCAAGAACGCAGCTGGTTAGGCTATTAACATAATTTTATGATTTCAAATTTCATAAATGATTGATAAAAAATAAAATCGTGTATCGACCTAAAATATTTGATTTGGGAAAAAAAACTTACCTGAAACCCAAAGTTAGGTCAAAAGATTAACTTTCTACTGGAGTCGGGTTGAGAGATCTTCTTGTGTTCTGCTGCTCGCTTGGCTAAGTAACACCAGGAAGGCCATGCAATCTGCTGTAGTGTCAAGTTTTTCTGTCCTGTTCCATTTCTGAATCCGTTTTACTTAATGTTAGTGAAGTCCACGGTGATTTCCTTCTCAAACCCCTTCATTGCTATTTCAAACGCCTATCAAACAAAATTACGGTGTAAAGCCCCAATCAAACAAATAGACAGGCAAACATATCTTACTATCAATCAAACCCAGACTGAGTCTCAATTAGGCCAGCTTCTAATGCTTAGAGCGTTTTCTAATTAATCCATTTTCAGATAAGCTTTGATTTGTTGCGCCCTGCAACAGGTGAACAAATATGGGCCACTTTGACAATGCAATCAACATCTAGAGATGTCTTCCCTAGCCTAATGACTGGAACGTTACAAATTTTCATCCTTTGTCTATAAGAATCAAATTTTTGATAAAAAAAAAAAAAATTTAGTTGAAAAATACTTGGTGTATTTATTGTATTTATTTGTTAAATTTTTTGATTCGTTTTTCTGTCTCTTTTTGCAACAACACTGGAATGGGAAAAAATATTCTATAAAAAATAAATTTTATCCAAGAACGATTTATATGTCTAGAGTTTCAGAAAAGAGAAGGTATCTCCCCAGATTCTGATACATCAGTTGTGGAAATTATATAACTTATATTATTGCACTTTTCTTTCGTGGTGTAGATGTTGGAATACGAATCCCACTCCTGGTTATTTCTGGATCATGAGAGGGCCAATTGTCGTCAGTATTGCTGTAAGTATCTGGATGTGATCTATTGTTGTGTTGAAATGAAGAAAAATATAAAATTATCGAACCAATCTAAGCTGATAGACAGTTAAGAGCAATTTCTGGTACCTGGGTGTGGCAATCTTTTACGTCTTGTTTGGCGCATGTGAGTATATCGTCATAAAGAGATTCTGGTAGAATGATTAGGTTGGCGTACAAAAACCAAACTATTTTGTTGACTTTGTTCGGAGATTTTCTTATTGTATATAATTTGGCCCACATTGGAAGATAGATGAGCGGCGGATATCTCCACTTTATAAAGCTCCAACACCATAACATTATATTTCCATACGCTTAATACGTCCGATTTTATAACTGCAATTACCGATGTTTATTTTCAGCCTCAGTTTCGTTTTTTGTTCTTTCTCATATTTTTTGTTGTTGTAAAGTTCAACGGTCTTGAGCCGTTTGCGAGGTTATGTGTGTCTCGTGGAATTGTGTTTTTGGTTAGCTTGATGGCCTATATCAACCATAAAAACAGCTAGACGGACACAACGAGGCTATAATTGTACCACGCTGTTCTTGTCACAAATTGCTGGGTAACACATGTCGCTAGTTCGACCAACACGCCATTAAATTTTCGGAATAGAAATATTTTTGTTAAACGAATAACAAAAAAAGAAAAAAAAAAAACCTTGGGTTTTTGGGCGGGACATTCCTGGGTGCTTTCTAAGCTAAGGGGCACCAATGAGGAAGCCAGTATGTTGTAACGTTATGTTTGGGGTCCTGTCCTTGTCCCGTGATGTCTTTGTCCGTTGCCAGTGTTGTTTCGGGGTGGTTTATGTCACCTATTGGGTTGAAAATTAACTAAACGTCGATAAACAAGAGGTGATTGGTTTGTTTGATTAGTGTTTAACGTCGTACTCAAGAGTATTTCACCTATATGACGACTTATTATTAATTATTAATTTGCGTTGTCGGTGTATGGTGAAAACCGGAAAGAAACCTCGTAAAAACCACCCCACGAACTCCCCAGCCAACGGAAAACTTCCCTTTTATACACGAGAGACAGGTGAAGAGTTCAAAGTTCTCCTAACTTGTACAGCAGCATCATCTATCTCATTGAATCAGGCTATCGGTTGTTTATATTCATATTAATGTGTATGGAAAAGACGTTGCTAGTGTACTAGTTCTCTGGACATTTACTCGTAAGTACTATCATACGGTCAGCTTCGTTGTGAAACAATTATATGAATTCAACATGAGACTTTCAATTTTTCAGATTAACTTCCTATTTTTCTTAAACATCGTCAGAGTGCTATTTACAAAACTACATACTACTAATACACCGGAAGCCAGAAGATATAAATATAGGTAAGTTAAAACAAAACAATATGGGAATTGGAGTTCCCAAGTATATGAACATAATATGCGAAAGATCAAAATAAAAAAAAAATTGGGATTCCTCTCGACCTTGTTTCGAGTAAGGTAGAAAATAAAGCATGAATTTATTTGAATGGGACTAAAGAGGGACAGAATGATTTCTTTTTACGCTCGCTAATGACGTTAACAGATTTATCTGGTAGATTTTCACTTATGCTGTGTTTTGTTTTCATCAGAGAAAGTGTCTGTTGTTTTTGTTTTTGTTCCGACTGACGCATTAGAAATACTGTAACAAATGAAAACGATTCAATGTAACAACAAAGCAGATTGCTCGTCATATTTTTGTGCTTTTAAAAGTTTCATTTTACCGCGTACTGTTTGATATAAAGTTTAAACAATGGATGATAGACTGGTAGTTGGGAGGAAGCTTTCTGTGCTCGCCGAGAAAGGGCACCAGGAAGACGATTTGTTGTAGTGTCCTGTTTTGACTCCTGTATTTATTCCATTGCGTCTTTGTCTATTGTAAATGTCGTTGAGGGTGTTTTGTTCGCCCAGTGAAAGAACCTCAAATACTCCGTAAGGCTGCATCCAATCAAACAATGAGAGGGGATCTAAGGGTTTTATGTTTCTCATTATGTGCATGATATGTATCTTTGTTGGGAAAAACTGCGTGGCGTCTGGCTTTTAAATAATGTACATTAAAGAAACATACTTGATATCTCCCTTCCCGTATTTAGGGATAGCTAAGCCATTAAATAAAACGTGGTATAATTTAATAGGTATTTATGTTTAACCAGGAGAAACCAATCGTGGGCGTAAAATGATCTAATGTTTAAATTACGTGGTAATAGTGGCGTACGTCACGAATAGAACAGTCAGTAAAACCAAAAGCAGTAGTGGCGGTGTGATGGTTTGGTGACAGTTAAACATGAGGTGACAGCGCTATTGACCAAAATGATGCTTAAGTGTTTAACTTCTTTTGTGACTTATTCAAGAATATATTGATTATCTGCCAGGTTGTTTTTACGAGACTGCTGTTCTAGTATAATAAAACCCCAAAGGTAAACTTGGTCTATGTTAAACACATCTTCCCAGAGTCTGTTTGAGAACGGATTACAACGTTCGTTAAGTCCATAATTTCTGTCCAAAACACATATCAATATTGTCAATCAAAATAACAACTTTAAGTTTGTTTTTCGATTACTTTCCTAAATATGTTAGGAATACTGGTTTAATCATCAACAACAGAAGAAAACAACACATTTTGATTATATAGAGAAGTTTATCACATCTTGTTTTCGTTATTTTTTAAAATAAATTATTTCTTCAATATTATTTTTTTTGGGTGACAAATTACTTTTACATAGGAAATAAACCAATAATTATGGATTTTAATTCAGGCATATTTTGGTTGTTTTAGGAAAAGTAAAATACGCATTTTTCGTTAACACCACATCTAACAAATCCCAAAACCGTTTCCGATTAATTATCCAATGCCTATTTAAAATGTGCAAGATTACTGCCGATAATTATTAATATTCAAAAGAATTGTAGCTACTTCTAAAAAATACGAAATTTAAGAATTAAACTTGCCTCGTGTTATTATTTATATCTTACAACAAACTTGGTTTCGATTCGTTTTTATTCTCAGGAAACTGGCTCGATCCACATTAGTCCTTATCCCGTTGTTTGGCGTCCATGGTATTGTTTTTATGGGTTTTCCGGATGGGATCGACGACAGAGCAGAACTAGTGAAAATCTACTTCGAAATGTTCTTTAACTCCTTCCAGGTAATCGACCTCGTGTGTCTATCTCTGATTTCTCACATGTATGCTACTGGCAATTTCAGGTTATTATGAAACATTTGTGGGATTTATTTGGGATATTTATGCATGATTTATTTGACACCTGTTGTTGTTGTTGCTTGATTGAACATTTATGAAAAACATCATATCAGCCAAGGCCGGGGCAAATAAACAACCACAGAAACTCTAAAAGTGTGCGCGTTATACCTTTCCAACTCGAGACCCTCCCACCCCCTCCATTCACCCATTTTCCATTTTTCAACAATCAAAAAAGGGAAAAATTACATCATTGCTGTAATGCAAAATCGTATGATTAGTGCAACCGCCCGAAGAGATTTATGACGAGCATCATATCAGCCATGGTCGGGACAAATAAACAACAAAAGCAACTCCTGAAGTGTGCGCGTTAGACGACTCCAACTTGGAACCCCCAGTTTGGACTCCAATTTAGTATAAACACAAATATTTTCTATTTCAGGGATTTCTGGTAGCGTCACTTTTTTGCTTCTTCAACGGTGAGGTACGTGTTTATTTTATTCTTCTTTAGATTTTGTGATTGCCTTACGAAACTAACTCCATAGAATGACATGTCCGGATTCGACAGGGTGTCCAGGGAAACAAGATGCTTGATTTTCACAGGATCATACCATCGCTTATATAGTTCGCTGGTAAAAGAGCTTTCATTTGTAGGGTTTGGTTTGTTTGATTAATTCGGGTTTTATGCCGTACTTTAGGGTTTTTCACTCTTATGACAACGTGCTAGGCAGAGTGTGGAGGAAACTACCCTAATCACACTGGTAACACACAAGATACCGCAAGATATGTACAGGGCGTAAAACAGGACACTCCAACAAATCTGATTATTGATGCACCAGGGTGTAGAAAGCTCCCAAAAACCACTTGCCTTTTTTTTTTGGGGGGGGGGCAAAGGTATTTTAA
>JAVFBZ010195901.1:0-14157 GCA_032466195.1 Katharina tunicata | reverse complement strand
TAACGATGGATTTTGTTTAAATTCGCCTGTGTTGTTTTCCACCACGAAGACTAGTGGGCGAATAAAGATCAGTATTGCATTGAAGATTGTAGATTGAAACTTATGATCACGTATCGGTACCGTAGATGAAAATCGTAAAGTACTATGACGACATTCCATACGGCTTCACAATGTAATTCAGGTACCCTTGCGGTTCCTGTAACATATTTGTTTCCTGCATTTTGAATTTGGTGTTTAGCGTCGAATACTAAAGCGTATTTCACCTAGTGACGAATTTAAGTTGCCGGTGTATCGAGACAGACGGCAAGAAACCTCGTTAAAACCAATCCGCGCTCTCCGCAACAACCGGAAACTACTATTAAATGACAAAGGTTGATTAAGGCGATTCGAACCTACACCGGGTACAGTAACGATGACTCGGCAGTGTAACGATCAACTGACTTGAGTTATTTTGTGTATGTGTGCGTTATTGTGTTTTGTTTCTTCGTTTATTCATTCGTCCATCCGTTTGGTCGTCCGTCCGCTCGTTCTTCAATCTTTCTTCTGTTCGCGGGTGGTTGGTGGCTGGTTGTGCCCTGGGGCTCTCAGAGTTTCGAGTGACCAAGAGCTGATCTGTTGTGGTGTCCAGTTTTGCGTAATGTATGTATCGTGTTGCCCATGCGTTCGGTTTCTTTAACCAAATTTGTTAACACGCGGCCATCAGCGTCATGTGGCCGTACCAGGATACCAAATGTGTTCAACTGTTACACAACTGTGACGCTTAGTTTCTTAGCCACATTCAAAGTTGAAAGAGAAAACCCGAAATTTATTTATACCTTTATATAATATATATATAGAAGAAAAAAAAAAGAATTAAAAACCGCTAATTGTAAGCGAATTCAAGACCGAATGTTATATAAATACAATAAACTAAAATACGCAAAGGTGATCTGTCATCTATGAACGTTTAGTTTATACGCACATGGGAGAAATGTCGTGGGTCATATATAGTGTTAAAATAGGAGCATGCACACTGTATTGCCAATTGCGAACATACAAATTGTTTGCTCACTGGAAGATACATTGAAACAACTATCAACACGTAGAAAGTGTTAGTCAAATACTTCATCATTTCAAGCTTTCACTGAAAGGCGACTGAAATGTATGGTTAACCTTTGCCCGGGTATTTATAGGCTCATCCTTGCGGAGAAGTTTTCAGTGTTTGACAACTACTGTGTCAACTCGCGGATTATAAATCACATTTATAACCTGGCATCCCGAGATAATAATCACATTAATATCAACAAAGAGCGAAACTTTCTTAGCTGGATGTATATTTGGCGAAGTTTTGTCACACAGTCACGTTTGTGTTGTTATAACGTTGATCATTGTGCTGTCTTTCGCGTTTCTATCGAAACCGTGAAGAGAAGCGTTCAGGCCTGCGCCCGCCTCCCAGGGCGATACCTTGGGAGGTCCCCTAGACACTACTGTTATGTTCACAATACCCCACGTGTCGGAACTGTTTTCTTTTTCTGTAAGATTTTTTTGCGCTTCTTAAATAAACCAGCAAAGACAAATGGAGCAAAACTCCATTTTCACAAAAGCTTTTGAAGTAGTGTTGGTTTTTCCAGTTATGGAGTTGATGTACTTCAAGATATTCACGTTAAATGCATAGCATCGTCCATTCCATGATTTATACGATGTCTCGTCCACAAACGCAAAATGTATTCTTTTATGACCATCGGCCGCAGTTTAAAGGTTAAGAAGCAAACCCTTTATTTGCTTCAGTGTTGTTGTGGTTATTGGCAACTTTGGTTAAGGATTATTTCTGTAAACTTCTGATGATAGACTTGTTGATGCAGACATTTTGGCAAGAGATGGTCAATTTCAATTTCAAATGAAAGATTTTATGAATTATTTCGCTACAGATTGTAAAAAGCGCTCAATCGATTCATCTTTATATTTAAGACAACTTATACCTGAAAAACTTCTTCAGCGTTTTCGAAACGTTTAAGAACTTGCAAGTTTCTTTATTGAGTAACTGTTGAAATTTACCGAAAATAAATCTGTGTTTCACGAAAATGTATATACACTCCAATGTCTTAAGATTTCTGTTTCCATTTGAGAATGAAATAATTAGTTCATGGCCTGAGTTGCATAACTAGGCTAATTAATTCATTTATTTTATTTTATTTATTTTTATTTTTTTACTAACATTATATCTAGGCCATAAGGGAGACTAGCTACATGCTAATTATGTTACCTAGAATAAATAAAGTTATTATAATTATTATTATTAATTAACAAACTCAAAATAATAATGAGTCATATTTGATTATAAGTTTTATTATTGATTTTGTTACTGATTTATTGTTTAATCTATTTATTACTGATAAACTACACTGGTGTTTCATGGAGAAACCTATATAAGGCTAGTATAACGACACGAACATAGACGTAATGATCATGACGTAAGTTGCGCATGCTGTGTGTATTGTCACCTTGCTTCGGAACGATAACCTACCATTAAAACAAACGATATAAGGTGTTTAATCCGAATAATAAAATCTACTTTAATTATTCTTGTGATGGATACGCACTTAATTAAATACGCAACACACGTTCAATCAATTTAAGTAATGTACTTTATTGGCCTCTCGACCATATTTTGTACTTCAAATAAAACTCTTGAAAAAGAAACCCTGCTGTGATTAAGTCAAATGTACACTTGATTATATCTTAAGATTTATGTTCTCTTGTCTTATGAATTTGTGTTAGATTATAGTTCACAACTCGTGCGGCGTAGGTTTTTTTTTTTTTTGCAAAATCAATAGTGGTGGGAATTTTATATTCAGGTTATATTAAAGTGTCTATCAATTCAATTCTTTTATTACACTCTAAAGGTATGCGAAGTGAACAAAGAGAGTCGATGGCTGGCTCTTGACAATCATTACGCAACGCTTTCTTAGAACCGAGAACAATTGATTCGAACGTTACACGCTTCCACGACTCCATTTTTGTAGCAAAAATTCGCAGCGCTGACGGACCGGGGGTTCTCCTTGAGAAAAATAATGCAATGGGCTTTATTTAACACGGGTTCCTTTGATAGAGAGCGGCTAGTGAAATAAACTTCCACTGCTGGCTATCTCAAGTACGATGCTTGAGAACAAAATAACTTGCCTGGGGCTGGGGCAGGTTTCAAGGGGAGCCTGTGTGCCTATGGTAGTCTAACCATGTTGCCGAACAGCCAAAGAATGGTTCTGTTCTTTATTTCCAGTTCAGTTCCCGGTAAATATCTGAAAGAGATTCTTTGTCTGGGTTGCAACAAACGATACCATTCTTTCTAGTGCCATGCTATTCATTTTAGTATTTCTAAGCGTTTGGGCAAATTTTGCGTCTGGTTGGTGACCTCGCCATGTTGTCTAGTGTGCCAGAAACAGCGAAACACCCCTATTCGTCGACATACTTACCCCAGACAATTCCTTCGAGTTGCCTCAGGAACAAATCCAAAGTTTGTTTTGTGACCTTGCTGCGTTTCTTCTGTCTATAATTTTGGGGTTGTTGAGTTGACACTAGATAGAGTACCCTGGTTGAATTGTTGTATTTAGTCGGTTTGGAGCGATACCATCGGCTATTCTCAGATGTCACAACCACAGTCACTGACCCATGTAATTGCAAGGTGGAGACGTCACAAATCATGCAAGCACGTTATTCTATAGACTACCAAGGGATTAACAAACTCCTGCTTAAATTGCCATTAGATTATCACATAAGACTAATCGGCTCAGCTTGAACTGACAACTATCGACAATGCTTAATTGGAATGGTGTTTATTTGAAATCCAATCATTTAACAACTAAGCTTACTGAGAGCAATTCTATACCAACGCATTTCTTGACTTGCGTAAAATAGGCGAGGGACCTCTTTGTTAACTTAAATCAACGGCATATAAAGAAGCCTTGATTCTAACATCACTATATTAGCGGACTTTTAGCAAGCAACGATTTGATTCAGATATACTGTGACACAAATATTAGAAACGTGAAATCGGTGCCATAAATCGGAATAATACGTCTGTTGATATCTGCATTTATTACCTGATGTGTTGATTGATATACGTTTGGTCATCTCCTCTTCGTAGTGGCAAATATTACTTTTGTTATTTAAAAAAATTAAGATTCAGGTATGATTAAACCTTTTGGATTAAGTCTATAAATAATGCTTTGTGAAATGGAGTAGAATCAATGGAAAGGGGTAGTTTAACTGAAACCCTTAATTGAGGAATAAAACTACCCTAACTAGGGATAGATTCGTACAGTTTTGTATCACATATTATGAATCTTATTCGTTTATTAATTATTAAATTTATGCTGATTTTGTATGAATTACACCCATGTATAGAGAAAACTAAGAAAATGCAAACCTCCAACACACTATGGATGCTATAAGGGATACATTTACAGAAGATATTTATCGTTACACTGCAATAGAGTGCCCAGCGAAGGTTAACTAAAACATATTGCAACTTCGCTATTTTGTTGTTGTTGTTGTTGTTACTTTAAAGTTATACACACTAACGTTTGTATTCGACTTATGACTTTAGTTGGACTTCGTTCCTACATAAACCCTCTCTTGCTCGGAAACATTGGGTTTGTAGTCGTCTTAACTTGTCATCATGGGAGGTTGTTAACCCTTTGTTTCTCGAGCATTTAACACAAGCAAATTTTGCTGTCTCAGAAAACATTGGGAACAGGTTAGCTCATGGCCCCGGGACCGGGGGTGGCACTATTTACTCACGGATTGCACCCTCGGGGTAACATCGGGGTGGACCCTCATCCAAGCCAGACGTGCCCGCGGGGAAATAGGGTGTCATAAGATAGTTGACAGATTACACGAATAATGCGTTTTTCTTACATAATAAATCAGCACTGGATAATCTATTATTCACAACCTGTACTGATAGCGACTAAACAGAAAAACTGGTGCTCTCGATTTTGTGTTATTTCGACTATCCTGCCTAAATTTAAACCTGACATATTGTACGTTTATATTTATTTAGCAGATAGTTGATTACAGATTCAGATGTTATGATGTATTATGAACCAAAGGGAATGTTAACTTCATTGGTTGTGGTGCATTGTACAGAATTACAGAATTGGACACTTGTTATTTCCCACTGTTTAGTTGTTTTTTTTTTCACTGAGTTCTACGCCCTTTATCTTTTCACTTTGTTATAATGTTTGTTGTCAATGGAGTGGAGGGTGGTTTCCCCCGTTTATTAATCGGACAAGCCTTCATATGAGTGAAATAACCTTAAGTGAGATCCATAATCAAACCAAACTAACGAGTTTACTATCTGGGTAAGGGACATTCCGCCACAAATAGGCCTTGGCAAATTCACTTAAAAACACAAGAATTTCATTAACTTTAATGTATTTAACCGCGAATACGGATTTTTATTTGGCCCGCCTTAATTCGGGCTGAGCGAATTTCTGACTGTAAGAGAACACGTGTGTTTTGACAGGCTATTAGACGAGAACCGAAAACAACTTCAACGCTACCACTTCTTCGGTGTCTTCTACCGAGGTCTATTTGTCAGGACTGGGGTGCATTAGGGGGAAGCTGTGGGCTTCACTCGGATTCTCTCAGCATGTAACGAGCTCGTTTCCTGAAGGTAACTATAAGCAGAGAGGCTCAAATTATTTCAAGATGTCATGCAGTATGACTGTAAGCACACATGGATTTTTTTAGTCGGTTGAACGACTTTAGAAAATCACCTCCTTGAAACTTTGAATCATTGATGTAGGGCCTACGCCTTCAAACGACTGGATCCAAAAGTCCGACCATTTACGCATTTTTTAAAGGCTTATAGCATTGATAGGGCCTTAGAATGTTTCTCAATATGTTTAGACAGGTAGCCATCATTGAAGTCCATCGATTATTGGAAAAAGCCCTAATCGGATCATCAACTCATTAAATTCCTAAAAAAACAACTGGAGACAGCAGTCCGACTCTTTTCTCAAGTTTTAAAATACTCATTTTTCAACTTTTTTAATGTTTCAGAACGTGAATTTATTTTTGGTCATAGTTTTGTGGTTTATGATTTCTGGAGTTCTACCCTGGAATCAATTTCCAAATGATTTCAACGATTTTAATCCCAATAATCATTGTATAAGCTTGACACCAATTCTTCTGTTAATTATTGTTTATTATAATATATAAATGCCGATTCAAAATTAACCTTTCCGCGTCTTCGAAAGAGTCGCTTAAAAATTACCTTGGAAGTAACATTCTGAGAAAACATTAAAAAATCTAAATGGTTGGAATGTTTCCTCTCCCCGTCCAGACACGAGCTGTCTGCACGTGATCCGCTCTTCTGGTAGCTTGGGTCCGGACCTGTCATCACCGTCAAGCAAATATTAGAGTGATAATCGACTGAGAAATGGCCTTAGATTTAACAACTCTTTCCTTTATTGCTCCGAACTGCCGCTTACCCAGAACTTAAAATAAAGCGACTAGGGAAAGAATGTTTCTTGGAAGAAATCTTTCTATTTCCAGGACGGTGAAATATAACTAAGTTCTTTTATACATTGCGTTTCCTTTGGGTTTTACACTTTTCTTATCCTTTATGGATAGGCCTATATATAAAACCGGAATTTATATTCGCATAGACCTAACTGAAATGGCCCTCTGGCTAAGGGTAGAATGATGTGGGCTTACAATATCCCTTTTAATCATACTGGAGGAAAATACTTCAAGAAACACTTAAAGCGCCTTCACATTATTTGGTTACAGTTGGAATACACCGCCGTCAAATACGCCCTAAGTAAAACTCTTGGACACGGCGTTAAACACAAATCAATCAACTAAATATATATACATATTTTGAAATGTAGAGAAAGAAAATATATATTTTTGTATAAATTAAGAGAAAGAAATTTTTGTTGCCTCCACCGGGATTCGAACTCGGGTCTCTTGCTAGCAGTGCCAGATAATATATATACAGATATATATGGATATTTACAGATGTTCTATAATCTCCTAAAATGTTTATTTACTAATTGTGCTAAAGACATGGGAAATCATAGTTTAAGGACTTAGGGTTAAGATTTGATTAAGGAATAGGGTTAAGATTGAAGCTACGGGTAATTAATATAACATGATTTTCCTTAAGCTTTACATATCGTAGATTTTATGCTTTCGCTACTTTGTTATTGCTGGTCGTCCGTATATATAGGTTTTCTTCGCCACATTTTACGGTCATTAAATAAAGCGTATGGAAAAGTTCTGTCGGATAATATCGATCTAGCCCTGAGATGACAGGGCAGTTTCCAGCTGGTGCTCAGCGCGCCACAACAATTAGCCTCGTTATGAGAGGTAACTCGGACTGAAAGACACCAAGCACAGCGCCCTCTATCGATCGATCGTTCGTCAAGAACTAGATATTGTTCGAGGAAATGTCACTTATCTGTCTGACACTTAACTAGCACGTGCTTTCTTTGCGTGAATGAACTTCGATGATAAAATCGTGGACTTTAATTGTCTTATGCCAGTTCCCCAACGGGAGACTTATGCAGTTATCGTTTATGCCGACGTAAGCCTAAATAGTCTCTAGAAATATATTTGCGTATATGTTATGTATACTTCGACAAAAGAAGTCTATTTACTAAAAAATGTCTATCTACGAAAAAAAACAAAAAAAATCATTTTTACCAACCAGTCTAGCTCTTTAGTTGGAATTTAAGTTTAAAATTTTAGATCAACTGTTTGTTACATCTAGCTACGGTTGTCATCAAGAATTGGTTAGTACCGAGCTTGTTAACCGTGTAGATCTACTTATACAAAGTAGGTGTACGTCTGACAAGAAAAACAACTTTATTCCTAGCAATAACTGATAGTTGTCGCATGCTTACCAAAATCATTCTCACTATTTAACACGCTTCCTTGGTGAGTTAATGTGAGAATTTTGAGAACGGAAAAAGTAATGTTACCTTTTAAATTTGTCTTTTTCGGCAGTTAAATACCGATTACCTATATATATACATTGCTTTATGGGTAATACTTAAAGTACAAACAGGAGAGTATAGTTGTAGCAGGTTCGCCGTCTTTTCATAGATATGTCCGCCTTTATAGATCTTTGTGCTAATACACTTTCTGACCACAAAAAATAAACACGGAATCCTTAACAATCCACATAGGCCCACTCCAATGCCGACCAAGCATCAATAGACTGTTTAATTCTTCATATGCATTTTATTTTGTTTCAACATTCTAATTAGCGTTGTTTTTTTTATCGTGTGGGTTATCCATGCTCTTTAAATGTTCCATTTGAATGTATCGAGGAAAAATTATTCCAAAAGATGGCATACATTTATTTAACTATATTCCAGGAAGTTGGTCAACTATTAAAACTTAAGAAAGTTGGCACAAGTATTGCGATAGACATTTGTATCACCGAAAACACTATATTTAAATTGATAGTTCGATGTACTGTTACACCCCTACAACCAGTGTCGTCGCTATGCCCCTGAACGCATGTCTTCAGCCCGGACATGCGGCCTGTCATCAAGTATGGTAGAAACATAGCCATGAATCATGGGCCAGGCGTCGGTAGGCCTGAACAGTAAATAAAAACACACGACTCTTGCTTTCATCACCTTGTGGGCAGACGTTACTCTGACGTGTGACGGGAAACCCACAACATCCGGGCAGTTTCAACACACACACACACACACACACACGCACACATACATGTAGACATATGTACATGTACACAACTTGTTTATGCTTTGCCTCTCTTACTTGGGTTTCTGTTTGAAGAAGGAAGAAAACAACACAAATACCAGTTGCATTATTGAAATAAGTGCATACTTTGTTCGGATTCAATGAAATCGGCATCACATGGATATATTCTATTTTTAATTAATTGTTTTGGCATATCAATAGTCAGGAATTGCTTCGATAATCGCCCTATCTGATATACCACATATAATCGGTCGCGTTTGTAAAAATGTATTTTTAAAACTTTTTTCCAGATTTTATAGAGGTAAGATTTAACTAACTTGAACACATTACGATTCTTTCCAGTTGCAACGCGTAAAATAAAACTCTTATACTCAAGCGCCATGTGGTAAATGTTACCATAACACTGGGCAGTTTAGTGCCTTGGTTGGCGTTAGCGCCGGTGGGTAAAATACCCCAAAACGTTATATTGGTTAACCCTTTCGATAGCAAGTGCGTTAAACGAGATAACCGAAGAAGGAACTTAAAACTTCTACGGTTTAAATTGTTATTCTCGATAAAATAAACTGTAATCATATTAGGTACTCGTTTCGGTTTCTCTTTTAGAGCAATGGTTATCAAAGGGTTATCGGTAATTTATCAAGTGTTTAAAGGTCATTTCGACATCAGTTTTGATACAATTAGTGCCTGTGAGAAATCTCACATGACATGTTCAAACAATATAGAGCAAATCTTGTTAGTTTGGGTCAATGTAACGTATCGTTGAGGCCATGTAAAATATATTTTATTAAATTAAGTTATATTACACATCGACCCTAATTGCATTATTATCACTATATTACAGAAACTTAAATTATCGAGTTGCCCTATATTGAGTAAAGTTGTTGCTAATTATATATACTTGCAATTTAAAAAAAAGTAAAATCTCAAAAATTTCAGATATTTTTTGAAGAATCCTTTGCAAAAAAGTTGTCTGACGTTTTTGACAGTTCTGTCGAAAGGCTTGTAGTTAGCGATACAGTTAACTGGACTATAAACCCTATGTTTCAATTTCGTCCATACGCGCTAGAATTCAGCAATGATCAGAACCATATGAGAGGTAGACAGTTTCGTTTCTTGATTGATTGACATTCGTTAGTACGATGAGGCTCGGGCCAGCCTGGCGAAAGAATAAAAGACGAAAAACTTTCTTTATTCCGTGGTCGAATTTCGCTCGAGGTATCTTTCGCGTCACAACCCGGCCACGGCACTATTGCTCATCTACATTGCCATGTCGCATTGGCGGTATCCATTTTTCCCGAGTTTTTCTACACCCCAAGATACATATATGTTTATCTATCACATTGCAGTTGTTTACAAATCTTTCTTGACGTAATCTCTCTACTACGCCAGTTTTTCAGAATACTATCCATCCTGATTTGTCTAATTATTGTCGATGTCTGGTTTTCTGGTGGTGATATTTTGAAGTAATATATTTTTTTCTAAAAGATATACATTTTTTTTATTTTGATATATTTATTACCCTACCTTGGAACTTGACTTGCAATCTCGCATAAGTCAGTATCTGCAATAAGATTGGATTTTTTTTGTTTTGTGGTTTGGTTGCATGGAGCTTTCTGTGCCCTGGTACTTTCCGAGGTAAGAGGCATCTGAATAATAAAGTAATATTTAAAATATTAGCAATATCTTAACCCTACACTTTCTTAGTCTTTTAACAAAGATAGAATCGAAATTTTGGTTTCAAAATGCTGGGCAAATATTGTTTGCAGAGAAACCAAACATTTGTTGAAGCAAATTCCATTATAATGCTGCGGACCACTTTTCATGGGATAAAGGATAATATAATTTTTTAATTTTTCATAAAATAATATTGCAAAACCCTTTTCAAGCATAACAGCAAAACGAAATATTGCTTTTGGTTACAAACTGTTATTTGGATTTTTTTCCAGTATTAGGAGGAAACGAACTGTTGGATCTTGTTAGAAATATTATATATACTCATTCCGAAAAACGGACATCACTAAATATTGCAATTTTTTAGAAAGTAATATTGAAATTTTTTTTGTCAGGTATCAGACAGGAAACAAAAATACTAATAAAATATACACAGAAGTTGAAAATCCATCTTAGTCATGTTTTTGTTAGGAAACAAAAAGTATTATTTGTTATAATATAGAATAACAAAACTTATTTAAAATATGAGAGAGGACATGATATACTGGAATTAGTTGCATAGCAATTCCTCACATTTATAAAATTGGAAGTAAGTAAAACTGGGACGTGGAAGAATGATTCTGTTGAGACAAAGCCAAATATTAGGATTTGTGACTAACTTATATAAAAATAAATACTTTATCGAGTATTGGTGGAGGAAATGATATGTTGGAAATTGGCTACAAAATGTCTTGGGTTTATACAATACCGAGACGGTAACTGTGGGATTGGTTAGTTTTGTCAGTCCTGTCACTATGTTGACATTGCGGAACAGTTGTTTGTCGACCAAACCAAACCAGCTATTTGAATACTGTCAATATTTAGTCCTTCCGCTACCCCTGTCAAGTCGGATCTATACCGGAAGTTCTAGAATGACATGGGCGGACTGGAAGTGCTCGGTAACACCATCTTGTGCATTATTTTTTTTTGGTTCAAAGTCGAGATTTTATAAATTTTGCTTTAAATGTATAGCAAGTATTTTATCGCAAGAAAATTCGGACAGGCGGCATTGGCGAGTAAGATATTAATAGAGCACCATTTCCATATTATAAATAGGGCAGGCCTACAGCTGAATTTCAGTCACAATTGGGTGAAAGTTTGACATTTCTTGTATATATCCTGAAGAAAGAACTGTTTACAAAGATATTTTGAAATATATATTTTTTTGTGAATGATTAAGAAATACACCCACACAAGCTCAGAAGATGTTTTAGTATAGAATAAGATAATCTACGAAGTTGAGAAATTTTCGTCTCGGAACAAAATATCGACATGTGTTTAATGTGTTGAATGTCATGCATTGTACCAAAATACCAAATTATTCCACGCTTTATTTATAAGTAATCAAAAAGCTAAAAATCAAGGACTTTAAAAGTGTTTTAATTTGACGGATTAAAACACCAATTATTCTACATAATTAGTCCTAATCGTGCTTCCCTGCATCGAAATTTTACTCCGCAAATTCAAATGTATATAAGACGTGTCATCCAAATTGGCAAATCTTAGTATTCTATTTTACACATTTATACAACAGAAACTCAATTCTTACTGATCAAAGGCTTTCGACACTGACCTTTATTTTGACGCATTTTTGGCCCAATTTGTTAATTCTTCAATTCGATATTTAAGCTCAAAACCAGTATTGAAATTTGTTTTATATATTCTTGGCGTATTAATTGGCACGCTCCAATTCTTTTATAGTATAGTATACGCGTAGTATAGGATGTATACGTGAATAAACAAATTCAGTGGATAAATTCTGATTTCTTGAAATAAACTATATTTATACCTATCCACACGCCCTATTCTTTCTTATCATAGCGTCTATTGGATATTCCCTTATACAAATTATAGACGCCTTAGCAAATACCTTGGTTGAATTGAGATGCGCCTCAATAAGATTTATTCTGATCGCGTTAACAATATTAAAGGATTTGTCATTGAGTGTTATCGAGGCCGTACGGAAACAACCCGTTCTTTCAATTAAAGAATCTGCGATAAAAGAAATCTATAATTGGTATTAATTATAACTGCCACCATGGGCTATTCGCCGCTAATCTGAATCGTTTACCCCGGTAGAAATAACCCCGCACGCCTGGGACTCCGAGTGAAGACAGAACGGTATTGTAATGTCAGGCTCTCTCCGAAGACGCAGAGCGGCCCCCGGCGTTCAGCATGTCTCGGTCGGCACTGGCTCGTGTGCGCTGCAGGAAGACAACCACTGACTCTGACAGACCGTCACACTCGGCCTCAATTCCTCGATACATCACTCCAGACAGCGCACCTAAGAGCCCTTTATTTCCTCTCAATAGCTCTTCGCCAACCAACTTTCTTTACCCAAGGGGGTTTTGCAAGGACATACTGAACATTACAGGCCTGTCAGTAAACGAATTTAAAATTGTCCATTAACACTACTTCTTAAACAAGAAATTTAAGTTTCGGACGTCGCAAAACAGTTTCTTTCTTACGGATACTGATATCAAAGCACAAACCGTTAAATTATGACTAATACGTTAAACATAAGTAATTTTCCTTAGATGCTTTTTTGCGATAAGAATTACTTTTATCAAACAAAAATTAGATTTGTCAGAAAGCGAAAGACGACAAACGTTATGTCTATATACACATGTCGAATAGCCAGACAGTTGGATGTTTACTGAGCTTTTGAAAAACTGATCTCAGTCCTTTTTCCTTTATATCGGATGAGAGCTAACACTTAAATGTTTATTTATTTATTTATCTATTTATTTATTTACTCATATGACGACTTTCTTATGCCGGTGTATGTTGGAAAAACGGGATGAAACTTCGAAAAAAAAAAAAAAAACACCCCGCGATCTTGAAAGTCACTTTGTTTTTATACCGAATGTCAAGGCGGCGTGGAACCTATTCAGAGGGTAGTGAAAGGAACCCACCAGTCCAACGCTCACCTAACTGAGCCACGGCGCGGCCCCTACTAAAATATACTTTGGCCGTTTTATAAATATCACAATTGAAGAAATGGAAATCGAGCATGGGTTTTATCTCGTCGCACGCTGGAGACTCATGTCATCGCAAGGGGAAATTCTGCTGGGAGTTCTCTCTCCTTTCCCCGGCTTCTGACAGGAAACGCTCGGCAGTCCACAGTGGACAGTTCCTTCCGTTTTCTCTACTCCATATAGATTTTTCAATGGCCAGCATCCCTCTTAAATGTTTCCTGCCGCCCCCTCCCGATAGGAGCGATAACGGTCTGAGATTAAAACTTTTGAAAAAATATCCAAATATTCGACTATTAATATTTGTGTAGCAATTACAGACATTTAAGGCAATTGTTTTGAAAAAACTCTTCATGTTATATGTTACCATGATCGCTTCTCGTTATAAGCGAATAGCGGCCTCAATAGTTTGGATATAGTATCAACAATATCTAGACTTTGCTATTGAGCATGCCCCCCAATAAAACATATTGCTTTGTTTATACGCTCGTATAGCCCTCTTCCGATATAAGCAAACAAGACTAGAGATAACGTTTTTTAATTGTTCAATAAAAATCCAACTATTATATTATGCAGCAATTGTGGACCTTCGGAGGGTGGGTTTTAATATAACAATGTAACTTTGAAAGTAGATCACGTTACCTATACTTCTGATTTCTCATCTGTATTCCATAAAAAATATAATAGTAGCCGTTTGCCCAATTAAATGAGTGTGTGTGTGTGTGTGTGTGGGGGGGGGGGGGGGGGG
>JAVFBZ010195890.1:0-14157 GCA_032466195.1 Katharina tunicata | reverse complement strand
TTCGCATTTTCGCTTTTTCGCGTTGGTAAACCGAGAGAACGGTGAAAAATATGCCATGGCACAAATCAGCCACCATAGTTTTTCGCGTTGGTAAACCGAGAGAAAGGTGAAAATATACCATGGCACAAATCAGCCACCATAATGTATGTTCAAATGGTGTAGATAAAAAAAGATAAGATTCTAGACGCGATGATACGGTTTTTAGCTTGCATTGTGGGTTGAAAAGCTTGAAAGCTGGAAGGGTGTAGACCTTTCCATTTGTTCCGCTTCCAAACTCGAAACCTGGAGGATGAATTGACAAAAGGGACACGGACCTGGTACGACACGTATCATGAATATTTAAATATTGTTGGCAAAATCTCAATGGATAGCAAAACATTAAGCACGTTCCTTTTGTACCACCTCAGCAATATATGATGTTGCAGCTTGAGGGTCGGAGTAGATTTGATGATATCAGGATCAAGACAGTTTTTATTCATTAAATGAATTGTATCTATTAAACAAACTTCGTTTACTTTCGAATTTAAATATTCTACAAATGAATTCAGACTACCAAAAACACGGTATATTGTAAAATATGTAACTTTTCCAAGCAGATACTAAAATATGCTACAGACGTGTAGGCCTACCTGCCTTTGATTTCAACAATTAACAGGTAGTAGAATCGTCTATTCGGGTAAACACTGTTGTTTTCGTCCAATGAATATCGCTAGAGAAGCCATATGTATCCAACTGTGCTGTACACAAGGGTTATATACCGTCTATATCGGATTTGAATGCAACGAGTCTATGTGATTTACCCCCAATATATACAGATGTTTATAAATATACCTACACCTGCAGTCTGCTGTACACATTGTGTGGGAGTTTCCCGTTATATATAGCATTCACCACACAGCTGCATGCAAGACGGTTTTGATTCGCTGGAAGATATACTAACATATTACTCATTGAAGACGTCAACAGTAGATTTTCCTGATTGTTTGATAACATGACCCGTGCTAAGAACTTTGGAGGTTATCAAAACTGGAGACTGGGATTCGCCTTGGCTAAATGATAAATGACTTATTCTTATTTTAACAGGAATACCGCCTGTGTGCTTCCATCAACTTACAAATTGTTACAGACAACTTAAACTTTGTTTGGATAAAGCTTTCATAAACACAATCTTAAGTTCCATCCTTAACTCTCTGTGCTGCCACAATAAGCACTATGGATATACTGAAATTTGGTGCACACAGCGAATGAACCTCTTGCTCTATAGTTACGTAAGGAAACGTTCGTTGGTCTGATTGTGGGGGTACACGATGGCTGCTCAAATTGTAATGACAAATGTGGTAATCTTTGTGACTATTTTGTGTTGTCACATTGGAGTTCATGGTGATTCAGAGGACGTTTTAAGCGAAGGAAGTATACGACTAGTTGGTGGTAAGAATGAATATGAAGGTACAATTCTGCTTTATCACATGGGTTTATGGGGTGCCGTGTGTGACAGAGGCTGGGATCGCAATGATGCTCATGTTGTCTGCAAACAGCTAGGCCACCGAGGTGAGAGACGAGGTTTCAAGAGAAGCTTCTTCGGAGCAGGTTCATGTAAGTTGAATTTTTTAAAAATGGTTTTAACATCAATTTGATGTCAACCTTTTTTGGCCAGCAACTGGGCAGTAAATGTGTATATAATGACACAATATCAGATCATTTTAATTGCTGCAATGTCTAACGTACACGAATAATTATCGTATTATTCTTTCCATTATATAATTTTGCCATCACGCAATCTTAGGTTAGCTACATTTTACCGAACACAAAACATTTCAATAAGCCAATGGCTTCACACTTGGTGTGTAACTACCATTTCGTGCTTTTGGAATACACCATGGGCATTTCAAGTGAAATACCCTTGTGCATGGCGTAAAACATTAATTAATTTTTCGTTTCGGAGGAGAATACATGATTTTTGAAAAACGATTAGACTTCTTGATTTTTAATATCAGATTTGAAAATCAGCTTTAGTTTTTCCATGAAGTTTTTTCCCTGGCCTGCTACATGCGCGGTGAATATACATTTTGCTTATTTATTTTCTAAAAGCTTCGAAGATGGACTTAGTTCTTAATAAGGTGATGAAAGTTTTTTTCAACATATTGAACTTTACGTGCTATAGCCCACGGGATTTTGGAGTATTTATTTCTCAAGAGAAGCTGGAACCACATTTCGCAACGGTTTTTTTTTTCATACTCATTGACTTTTGACAGATAGAAGACACAGGTTGCCCCAACGTCTTTAACTTCCACATCCAGACCAGCTAATGCAGCCTAGAACGGAACCCGGGCTTAAATTTCGTACAGACCCAAAATATATTCTGGGTATGCCGAATTTGTCTTTTCTATCATTATTCCATGAACTATTCAGCAAAAGAAAAAAATCGTTACATATGGTTCACTAGAGCTGTCAATGTAGTAAAACTAGCAAGCTTTAAAACTTTGTTCAGCTTTCATACCTAGACCAAGCTCAGTGTATGTTACCTCTGAGGGCACCACGGCAGCTGTAATGGGTTTAAACTGGTACATCTTTTATTTTAATCTGATACGGGGCAAGAACTTACCAGCGAGTCTTTTTTCATATTCTGCAAAAGTATATATAAAAATATACATACGATATCAAGTATAGAGAATGATGCATGGCAACAGCTGAGAATTTAGTGCACTCGAACCATTACCAGGGCTGAAGACAAAATATGCCAGATCCAATGGAAACACGAATAAATATTGTAGGGGCCTACCATTATAGTAAGTAAAAACAATACCGTGGATTCTTGTACCGGCTCCAGTTTAGCTAAGAGGGTATAGTTTTGCTGAGGAAGCTCACAATGATGGTTGGGCTCGCATAGCAATCATTTTAAGGTCGCTGTCAGATCATTGGAATGGAGAAAATACGAGCTGGAGTTATTTGTGTACCTGGCTTCTTCCTCCCTGTCTGTTTACTTTACCAATTACCATAAACTATATCAAGGTGTGGTCCTGTAAATATTAGTTCTAAGTATTTCCTGTGACATTTACATTAGATCTTAGAAAGGTACCCTTTGTTTGGGTTACGAACGTTCACTGAAGAGGGAGAAGGGGGCGTATGTGGGCGTTAAACTCGCTGTTTTTTTTTTAAATAAAGATATAAAAGTCGAAACCCTTTTAAGCATTTGGTTAATACGAAAGGCATATGATACCTATTACGACCATTAGTATCTGGGCGATATAAAATTATGTATTAAAACAGCTGCAGTGAGCTGGTGCTTCTTAAATTCGTTTTCAAGGTTTTCTTTTATCAGCTGTTTCTGGAGAACCAAACTGTGTTTCAATCTTTAACCTCGTGGACGTTTTATTTCTGCTGACTATCTGAGATCAGAGTAACTTTTTTTCCGCTTCGCCCCAAAACGCCTATATAATATTACATGGTAGTAGGTGACCTATCACATCAACAGGCAAACTGAGCGTTCAAGCCGTGGATTTCCGTTCGGTTTGCCTTACTTTCTATCGGATACATGGAAGTAAGAAGCTTCGTGTGGTAGTTCCACCCTAGACCAACGTTGGATGCAGTCTAGGTCAGGAACAGTGTAACCCTGAAAGTCAAATTCGGTTCTCTTCAGCTTAAGCCCACCTTGAAATCATTATAACATTATAAGTTGAAGGAAGTTGTGGTCGCGTAAGAGATGGCTTTTCAGCATTATTACCAATGTTACTGTCAACGGCTTTTACAACTGTTATCTTTAGTGCCAATAGTTTTGTTAGTTCTTACAAACTCCGTCCAATCCATTGAGAATGGTAAAATTCGGCTCGTCGGTGGGCGCGGGGTACATGAAGGCACCGTCTTGATCTATTACATGGGATATTGGGGAGCAGTCTGTGATAAAGGCTGGGATAGGAATGACGCTCATGTAGTCTGTAGACAACTGGGATATATCGGGGAGGATAATGCCCGCAGGAGAAGCTATTACGGATCTGGACGAAGTAAGTCTAATTCTTACACGTTAAATATCAACCTTAAGAGTGACATTATTTAAACTGTCTTGAACTATCAAATAAGCCTTAAATCTTCTGGACTTCTTTTAACTATTAATCTGTTAATGCCGAATAAATTCAATGTTTCGTGCACTAGTTTCTGTTAATTTGCATTAATTTAATTGACTTCTTCAAATGACCATGTGGTCAAAAAGACCAGAAAGTGTTATGGTTAATGTTATATTCACATGGATATAATTTATGGATTAAGTTCCCAGGCAAATAGTTTGACCGAAGTATGTTACAAGAGTTGAACGTTACCATATGTGGTACTTTACCAAAATAAATCTAATGGTCAGATGTCGAGGTCAGGGTGCATTTTTATATGCTTATCGTCTATTCACTGTCCGGTTACTGTCACAATTCACACTATAACTCCCCAATTTTACAAATCATTATTATATTTTAATATATAGCAGGATTGAACGATATCCGAAACTAGAAATAATATTCAAACTGTTCGATGAAGAAATGTACAATAGCTCAAGTAACGACGAACGTCTATCTCAAGAATTGCATCCTGTGTGTATGATTTATTGTAACGAGATTCAAAAATAAGATAATAAGAACGAAAAACCGAAGCGTGGGGTGATCTCAAAATATTTATTTTCGTTATAACCATAAAAATATAGTCGTTTTGACAGGGTGGTTAACTTTAAACATACTGCCAACACATGTCCAAGCGATAGGGCATGGTCTTATTTCGGAAATACTTGAGCGGTTCCGACATAACCTCACGTCTTTGTAACTGAAGAATTCCATTCACAGTTACGACAAACCTTAACTGATTGCTTACCATTCAACTGAAGACGTGTATTACATAATATTTAATGGCGTCAAAGCACTCAATACTCTGTCCAGGATCATATATATTTATCTTTCAATATACAGTGTAATTGTGTACGTGCCAAAAATTGAATAAGTAGATTATATTCTGCAGACACTGCTGTAACTATAGTATTTCTATTATATGATATTAGCATCAACTAGAAAATGTCATTGGCAATAAACAGCAAATATATCCCAGACAGCACCAGTTTACAAATATCTTATAGGTGTAATTAATCTGTGTCTTTCTGTCAATTGATAAATGATATACGGAGTTAATTACTTTCAGCATGTTGGTAACAAGTTAATGCTGTAACGTATATTTGACTTATAAATCTTTGTATTCAAATAAACAATTGAGCTTCTAGCCAGTTTTTACATAGACCAACGTTTTTGCGTTATCAAATTGAATTCACCTCAAATTCAAACAGTTTTCCTCTTATAAATGTATTTTAAAAAGCATAAAGCTTTAAGGATTAGAACTCCTGCTTTAGTTAAGTTCAACGTTTCAATGTATAGCCTGGCGTCATTTTCAAAACGAAAATTAGAGATTTGAAATGGTTGGCATCCAATGCAATACTGTTCTTCAATAAAGAAGAAACTGTAGGCAAGAATCTTGTGTGTAAGTACCTTAACTTCTTTTGTATGGTAGTATCTTTTTTGAAGAAATTGTGTAAAATGGCTGTTAAAGAAGAACAATTATTTTGACGAATGTTGTGAACTGCCATTTATTTAAGCTAAGAATATTATCCCATGCATATTAACCCTATAAAATACATGCCTGTTTCAGTTCAGCTTGGTTTGGTTGGTGTATGGAAATATGTTTAATACTGGGCACATTACGAGAAACATGTAATTATATTTGTTGGCAAAACAGTCCAAACGATGGAAGATTTTTGACGCCTTCTTCGTGTAACACAGACAGACAGCCACGGACAATTATAACCGTTCAAACTTGAGTTTGCTGAAATAACATACAAAACATCAACGTCTCTGACAACGATAGCTCCGGGTCAATAAATAATGATATTACTATGACTTTTCCGACAGGCGACAGAAACACAGGTTATCAACAGTGAACTGAAACATCACTATTCTTCCATCCTTAAAGATTCCATATAATGTATTACATTATTACTACTGCAAATTCGCCAAATTTATATTCGCAGATAAAATATTATATATATATCTTTTGGACATTTCCGACAAGAAGACATTGCTTTCAGCAGAATTGCTTGTGACATCAACCTCATTTTGTTAATACTTTATTGTGCGATATTTATAGTTTATTACAGTTTTCTGGACATATATGACGTACATGTAAATGTAGGCCTTTGCAAAAGATTTATTCTCCCGGTTCCTTGAATGTCAGCTGACGCTTGAAAGCAAACTTCATGATGATCTTCATCTCACTCTTCAAGAGATATAACTTATGGACATTGTATGTTAATATGCAGGAGTGTATCTCAATTGGTTCTTGATTAGATGATCACCTGCTGCGATTAAAAACTATTTTAGCTTTATCAGGAACAGAGTCGTGCACTCTAATTCAAGAACATTCCAAATCTCAGCTTTAACATGGCTACATATGAGAACCATATGTCCTATTCCCTCAATACTAGCAGATCAGCCAGATATAGTGAGTGATACTACACACATACAGTACTAATTATGATGAGGAAGCAATTTTATCCGCTGTAGCCCGAAATTGGACGGAGGCGGTATTAACGTTTGTAACAAAAACGAAATTAACAACAACGTCATAAAACCAGATTTTGTTTAAATACCAACAGAGGGTGACACACAGACACTGTTTTTACTACATGTTTACGAGCCATGCGTATGTGCATGGAGGCACGTACACACATTACTTACATACATTTTATGGCAACAACCATAAACAAAAACTCGGGGGGTTCTGGTCTCAGGATATGGTAAACATTGGAAATGCAAAAAGAAAATGTCTTGAACTTTAATTTCGTAAAATAATCTGCCAGTACTTATCCTCCAGTAATTGATGTCAGAGGCCTCCTCAAATACAAACGGTAATATTAAAAAGAATTTCGGAACTCAACTTTGATCGTACCGCACAACTTGAAAAAAAATGTAAATAATTATTTTTTTACGTATCATTCATTTTGGCGAATTGGGGTAGACTATACATAATAATTACTATTTGTATAATGTGCCACTGGTTCAGATAAAGACATCATATAACATTGTAATTATATTTACTGAAACCTTCATTTTAACAATTCTAACAAGATCTGTATGTAAAGTATGAAAGGGATCGACGAATAATGGTAATCGGACATAAACTATAGATAAGGGTTATGAAAAGCAGACCTGTTTATAGTTTGAGGAAAAGTCAGATTTATCAGTTTTAGCCTTTGGATGAAGTACTCCTACAGAAGTGGAAAATTAAACCAAACTAAACTTACTTGACACACAATCTTTTCATTTTGACCACGCCACCAGTTTGTAGCTGGTATGCATCTCAGGATGTTCGTACATACCTAAATAACTCGAAAAATGTTTACGGTTTCGTGAATAATCAATATACATATACTATCGATATCAGTGTTTTTCTGTTCAAATATATGGATAAATTACGCTGGGATTGTTGGCGTAGAGCCCTTTAGACTTAGTTACTTAAACGTGTTCCCACAATCCGAGATAAGCAAGTTTCAAATATCCCTACATCCTCTTCCTAACAATCCCAATTGGAAATTATTAATATTTTTTTTCATAATGATTGTGATAGAATAATATTGACGAATTTCAGTACAAGCAAATATCATATAATGTTACTGTATTACTAAGCGTAAACGGGTAAAAGGGCTTGTAAGATTGGCATGTCAAGCATGCATGAGGACATGCGTTTATCTAGTGAGCAGCGAATTCGGGTTAAGCAAATCATGGAATTACCCGAATAAAGAATAGGCCTAATCTATTAAGTTTTATATAAGATTTACACGCTTAAAATACAAATACTATATGGAAGTTCTATACAAGGCTTAAATGATTTCGTGATTTAGTGACCATGACAAAATTTAGTTTCTCCGTCAGCAAAATACGTGCACTGAATACGTGCACTTTTATCTTGCGCGAACTGTCTAAGAAACCTTGATAATTTTTTTACGTGGACTTTACGGCATCATCTCTTTATATATCATGCATATAACAGAAAAACCGCTTTTCTAAGCTTTTTATAAGCAGGTGGTTGAGGATTGCACATTTTTCTATTAGGGGTTGTTGCAAGGGTTTGAAGGGTTTTATTGTTTATGAAACCTGCATACCCGTTTAAACAACTTCAGCTTAAATACGAAAGATGTTATTAGTCCGAACAGCTCAGGCATTTGCCTTGGCCTTAATTTTGATAATGTCCGACTCAAAGGCGATGTAATATCCGATTTGCTCTCTCTGAAAATTGTCTTACCTTAATGTTAAATTAATTGTCTCTCAATCTTCTTTAAACTATCCATCCAAAACAAGAAGAAACTAGTTGTAAAGGTTGTCCGAGTGTTCAACTCCGAGCAGACGACACGAGATGGCCTGCCAAATAATCTCTGGGTCCGCACGGAGTCCAGCTTTGACACTGACATTGACGTACAAATGTTCCATGGACACCTGTTTACGAAATGAACATCTAAATCTGTACTTGGTACTAGAAATATTGAAAGCAACTTTTAATTTAAAAATGGCACATTCTAAATCAAACAAATTCCATTCTATGATATTGTTGGGACGCAACGTTTGTTTGTGAAATATTATAAATACTAACTAGTGATGTCTGATAATGTTCTTATATAAAGAATACCCCCATGCTACTCGCTCCGGCGGTTCAATATTCCGAAGGTTCAATGGTCAAAGAAGAAGGTTAGTCCAATTAACGCAGATATATTTGCTGACTAGTTGGAAGGCTCACAAAACCGACGTTTGTGGAATGTCCTTTATTATCTATTATATGACAAAATAATATGTCATGTTCAACATTAAACAATAAACGTATGAATGTGAATAAAAACGTTTGGTTCATGGTCAAATTAATTCGAAAACTAGAAAAAAAGGCTTGAAAATTATGGATATAAAGTGAAGGTCTTGAATGCATAACTAGAATGTTGCGTAAGTATTTAAATAAAACAAAAATGAATGAAAAAACAATGAATGTAACACTACTAACATCCCAGTACTCATAACGTGATATGACTAGCTAGCACGTTGATGACTATAATGTTTCATCTATCCACAAACGCTGAGGAATTTCCAATGACGTGCTTGTATTTAGTCCCTAACAATACAAAGCTGATTGGTTAACGTGTTAACCGTTGCTGGTATCATTAACAACTTGCTGATATCATTACTTGTTGTGATATCATCAAATTAGTTGTTATAATTGGTAATGTTATCCAAATTGTATTGAATTTCAAAATGATGGATTTAATTGACCTATATCGTTATATCATTGGGTGAGAGCATCGTGTGGCCTGGTACCCTGTGAGTAAAGTGGCATCAGGAAGCCGATTTGTTGTGGTGACCTTATTTTGTCCTTTGAATGTATCGCGACGTCTTCTTGTTTGCCAGCGTTGGTCAGGGTGGTTTCCTATACATATTGGACTGACACGCCGTCATATGAGTGAAGTAACCTTAAGTACGGCGTAAAACCCAAAGCAAACGATCAAACAGACAATCAGTATAGCAATTGCTGATGCCAGCAAACATTTGGTGATATCAGCCAATGCTAAATAATACCTTAAAATGGTTTAAATGCTGTCGCCTGGTTTGCGATAGTAGTCAATATTCCACTTAAATAAATGCATGCTCATAATTGCAGGAAAAATATGCGCACTAGTGAACATTTGAACTGGTCAACATCAAGTGTATAAAAGTTTCGAAACCTACGGTCTAATGAACCCTTCCCGTTATAAGAGATTTATTTATTTATTTGTATGTTTGTACCTCAATATTCCTGTATGCATTTAAGTCAAATACAGCTGAATCAATCTTAAATGCCCATCAATTGAGCAGGGATTACTGTACCATTTTATTAACAATTTTGCAGTTATACTGTGATGAACTCCTGTCTTCAGTTACGAGGTTAAAAGGGTAGTAAACTCCAATGTAGACTCGTTTTAAGACTGTTGTTGATAAAATCATAACTGTTGAGAGGCATATGTTACACAACTCTTCCATTCTCCCAAGTGGAATGAAATAAATATTGTCGGAATGTTTATATTAAGCCAACACCCAAAGAGACAATCTAAACTAGAGACAGTCAGATGTCACTACTTTCATACAGCCAACGAACATGCACCCAAACGACAAAAAACGCCTATGCCATAAAATGGTAATTCAAAATAAATAGTATCAACAAGAAACACACAACATTCGCTGCAATAAATGGAGGAAGGACAAGTGATGTATTAAAGCATCGTTAGAATCAAATTAAGATAAAAACAAAAATCCAATTTTAGAAAAAACTATTTGATCAAAACTTACATAGCTACAATATCTCCAACATGTTTTTTTTCTTTGTTAATTGAAAACTCTCTAAGGGTATTTTGAGATCATCCATATAATTTTATTCCTCATTGTTGTTGTTGTTGTTGTTAATACAGCATGGATGTGGATGTCACATGTGCATTGTATTGGAAACGAAAAGAGGCTTGATTTATGCCGTCATAATGGTTGGGGAAGAAGTAATTGTTATGGAGGTCGTCATTCGGCTGGTGTACGATGCATGGTACCAAAAAAAACAACTCCCATTCCGACGACCAGTACCGTTAAAACAACACCTCTCTCCAGGAAGACACTCGGACCAAACGTGCTATTAGCGGATGAACCAAACATGAACAAAGTAAGACTAATACTGATATATATCGTCTACCCTAAACTTGTATCTTAACTGAAACTTTTTGACTTTTTTAAACATAATTATTATTTAAGTGTTTAAGCATTATTTTTTTTTACCATCAGCTTCAGCTCCTGAAATGGAGTGGTTTTCTGTCCACAGTGTGTCACGCCTACTAGTGGATATACGAACTTAGTATTCTTAGCAGTCTTGCCATGTTTTTATTTTTGATAATTTTGCAAATACAACGATCCTTATTAACAAGAGATTGTCGCGCCTTCGTCCATATGGAATGATCTATATTGAAGGGTCATATGAAGGTCATATATGTAGGCCTACAAGAGTACTTGCGCTTTGAGTCTAATGTGCAGTCAAAATCTTCTTAAGTTGTTTACAAATGCCAACCTGTATTTATTCAACCAATTTCACTCATTGTTATAACTGATTATCAGACAGAGGGAGAAGAACCTATTTCCAATGAACACGAAGTATCTGGCTCTGACATTGAAATCTCCACAGAAGACACGGTAAGATATTGTTTTTACATTATTCATGAAACGCGTCACACAATGGGCATTATGATATACTTGAAATGAACCAAACACAACTTGAAGATGATAATTGTAATGAACTTTAGAATGTTGTCATTCTTACATTAAGTTTCTGCCAAATGTACATTTTTGCACACGAGAAGGGAAAAACAGTCCATGCCTTAACTATGATTAGGAAATGCATTCTCACTTATTCCAGTTACGATAAACACATGGATATAAATGCATTCATTGTTCTAACCAAACACAATTTTAACCAAACTGTAACATCCCCTTATAGTTTCCTAGGGGTTTTGATTGCAATGACGGATTTATATCTGCATTTGCTGTGTACTGTAGAAACGGCCAGGAAAATATATAGACGCTATATCGATACCTAAACAACCCCCCAGCCCCCCCCCGCCCGACCCACCACCCCCACCCCTCCTCCTCCCTTTCCCCGCCCATAAAGCTTCTCAGTCAGTACCTCTGGTCACTCATTTAAAAGGTTCCCACGTTCACCAGGCTAATATCCCGTCGGCCACTTCGTAGAGGACGGCTTGCCGCATGGAGGCGACAGCGGCAGAGGAAACGAATAACAACCGAAGCGTCTACATTACCCACTACGGCACAACCAGTTGAGTAATTCTAAAGGAATGGAGAAGCACAGTCAAGCATTTCTACTTAACATCAACTAAGCCAACTCACTAATGTACACGTTTGACTATCAAGAGTCAAACCAGTTACTTAACCATACTTACTTACTTCGGTAACATAATTGAAAGTGACACTCGAATGAAAACAGCGATTTGCAATGTGTCGAATAACCTTACTCAAGAGCCTGCTTAGATTTTGTCGTTACTAAATGAAGCATTCTCACCAATCCTAGCCATCTAAATTATATTTGTAGTTTTTATTAAACTTACTTTTTATACTTACTGTATTTGACTTTGCTAGGAATGTGGACATGACTTGTATAACTTATTCCGATGGTATATATAACATGGATAAAAGATAGCGCAGTCTTGTAAACGTGGCGACTGAAGGTATAATATTGGGAAGCTGTATATTGCAAAAAAAGCATGAACCTTGCTTGTTTATATCTGAACGGATAAGAAAGAAACTATGGATTGCTTGTCGTCGACAAATAGATTCTTACAATTGATAATAAAGTCAGAAAATCGTGGAAGTAGTATCAATTAGCTTGGAAGTTTGACTCCATATTCGTGATCTATCGTGATTCGCCTCAAATATTCCTGTCGACCAATCAAGTCTTTCTGACTATCCTTGTTATTAATCAGACACCATGATATAAAAGAGTGAAACCCCTTATTATACCGAATTTTAACAATCCCACGTGACTTAATACGTGATAATGGTTTTATAGTGAAAAGAAGCTGTTCTCTACCTTTCCTTTTCTTTGTAATTCCGATGTCTCTCTGAGATTTATACATAAGTGGTTTATACTAAAACACACGTGTATGAGTAATGTATTGCTTTAACGAAAATGGTTTGTAAAATTCGTGTTTAACTTTCCATTTTGTCTTAAAATGAAATTTGATAATATCTGGATGTCACTTTAACGTGTTCGACATTTTACACATGTTACGGTAACGAATATTTAATCTTCATTGAAATGCATCTGAAAAATTGTGATCAGGTCCAGACAAGGTTAACACATTATTCACGGGTGGGACATGTAGATGTTTTTAGCACAGATAATGATTCGGTGTGAACACATACGCTGTTACCAGAATTTTACATCGAGTTTAAGACTGAAAACTGAAAAGTTCTGTCCAATGTGTAATAACGCAGTGTTTATCACCAGAAGTTTGATTTGCCCTCAGTTAACATCCATCAATTATTCTTTCAATCTTGACAATACACAACATAAAGAACACTGAGTTATTATTAAAGTTGAACTCCTTGATGGTTGTAATATGTAAGGTAACAGCAATTATTTTGTTAATTTTATAGTGCATTGATTTTTCACATTTTGGGTTGAGATGGATTCATATATTGGAGAAGAACCAAAGCTCAAACCCTGGTAGAGGCATGCCGAATTTCTCTTCTTACCTTTACAATATATATTTATAATTTAAAAAAAAAATCCGGGTTCAATTGTTTTCTTCTCCATCATCAGAGTGTGAATGAAACAGCTGACTCTTTTGAACATTCCAACTTTACAGAGGTATAGTTACATAACATCACATGGTATATATTTATCGGACGGTTTATATGTTGTATTATGGTCTTGTATTACAATTCTGTGATGTTGCTCCGTATTATTTATACGTTATAATCATTGTAAATTCCTATTACATTGCTTGGACTTTTTGTTGTCATCAATATTGTGTTACTAATTTTACTTATAGTTGAAAACATATGACGCATCCAAAAATTAACATTGGCTGTTATATAAGTATCATCTCAAAATAAGAAATTTGAAAATAAAGGAGATTTGCCGCTGAGGTATAAAATCGATATAATATTAGCATATGGGGGAAATCTCACGATTTCCTTGACTCATAAAGGAGAATTTCACTGCCGTTGAATAACACTTTTTGGTATTACGCTCACTATAGGTGGTCCGACCTCACCTATAGGATGAAATTTGTATAGAAAATTTGACAAATATGATTATATCTATTTTTGTCTATATAAATCATAAAAAAGATTATTATACAATAAATTTTGAACCCCTCTATGTAGCTCTTGTGAATGGTGGAAGTAATTACCCACTCCATAATTCACTCTCGAGAGAGAGATATTAATCGTATTCAACATTCAATGTGTTATGTATATAACATGCCCTTTTCGGTGTCCCTGTGTCAGTGCTTACGTAGAGAAATATTCGCAGCCTTTACCTGGATAAAAATTCGTTAGTTCTACCATGAGC
>JAVFBZ010195879.1:0-14157 GCA_032466195.1 Katharina tunicata | reverse complement strand
TATCCTCTATATATTCACACTTCACTGTGTAATATCCTCTATATATTCACACTTCACTGTGTAATATCCTCTATATATTCACACTTCACTGTGTAATATCCTCTATATATTCACACTTCACTGTGTAATATCCTCTATATATTCACACTTCACTGTGTAATATCCTCTATATGTTATCATCCAACTTTGAGAGGGTTGAGATGGATTCTGACGTACACGAATATGTTCTTGTTTAATAAATTTACTAAAGAAACATCTGTGTTTCTCTTTATTAAATACATGTATCTATTGAATACAGTTTTTGCGTTTAGGGAACTCATGGATTCTTTTCAAATTCAAACTCTCTTTAAGTGTAATTTAAACTTTTAAGAGTACTTTATAGAAGACTGACCCTTTTCCCAGTCACCCATAAAACAGGTTGCTTCACTCCTTTGACAGACTTTCCAGAATCCCCTTCCACTAAGGGACTGCCGTTGGCGTAACTTCCACTGTGGATTTCTTGTACTTTCCTCATCTCGTAGATATTGACCAGGGTGACGAGAACGCCCACCACAAACACGGCAATGACAACATAAATTAAATTTGTCGGCGCTCTGACTCTTCTGGCCCGGGGAAGAGCATTGGAATTCTTCCACTCTTCTAGATGCATACCCTGAAACAAAAAACATATGATATATCATGAACACAGGTATGTATGTGTGATTGGCAAAGACTGCAGAGGCTTTTAACAGGTGTTCATATCCTGAAACAAAAAACATATACCATGAACACAGGTATGTATGTGTGATTGGCAAAGACTGCAGAGGCTTTTAACAGGTGTTCAAATCCTGAAACAAAAAAACATATACCATGAACACAGGTATGTATGTGTGATTGGCAAAGACTACAGAGGCTTTCTACAAGTGTTCATATCCTGAAACAAAAAACATATACCATGAACACAGGTATCTGAGGTATGTATGTGTGATTGGCAAAGACTGCAGAGGCTTTCAACAGGTGTTCATACCCTGAAACAAAAAACATATACCATGAACACAGGTATGCATGTGTCATTGGCAAAGACTGGAGAGGCTTTCAACAGGTGTTCATACCCTGAAACAAAAAAACATATACCATGAACACAGGTATGTATGTGTGATTGGCAAAGACTGCAGAGGCTTTCAACAGGTGTTCATACCCTGAAACAAAAAAACACATACCATGAACACAGGTATGTATGTGTGATTGGCAAAGACTGCAGAGGCTTTCAACAGGTGTTCATTTTATTTATTTATTTTATTCTCTTACAGGACACCTTCGCACTGCTACATACTGTTGAGACTGTAGCTTATAGTGTCTTTAGTGTGCAAGAGTCAATCCAATATTGTCTGTCCAACTTTTCATTTAACCGATCACATTTCATGCAAGTGTGGGTTTTCTATGAGATGTACAGATCTGTATAGTTACATGCATTTGTCTTGTATGTATCCATCAATACTCTACATGTTCGCACTTTTAAATTGCAGAGCTTTATATATTAGAAGCTTATCTATACCGCTATACAGCTAATAGTTGGAACTTGTAGACACCAATAAGATTTTACCTGAGGTCAATGAATAGAGTACTGTAGTTTGTATGTAAGTTCTGTTGTAAGCGAATATCTGCTTGGTCATATGCAATTGTAACTAGGTAACTAGGTGAGTTAATTCAAACCTTGATCCCTTTATTCACAGGAGCCACCACGTACATTCTGGTTACAGATGATGGGTCCGCCAAGGGTTGTAATGTGCAGTAACTCCGAATAAAACCCTTGGCTAGCAAACACGGGTGTTATCTTGTGTTGACCACTTCACTAACATCACGTACAACCAATTCGAACACAATGGTTCCAACTCAGACTATCAATTCATGTAGAAACATTTAAATAATTTCATGCTCACAACAAACAGCGTGTTAAAACTTGGCCACAGTATGAGGGATTCTCTACAGGGTAGGTCTCTATATGCCCTAGTCATTATTGAATATAGATTTTGATATAAAATGATTTGAGTGCCTAAGTGCTTTAAAAAGACCTCTGAATTGTGATATTTATCATTCGAATACAGGTCGACCCGTTCACATCCAACCCATCCACATCATTCTTGCTGTAGAACTTTTAGTATAACTTAGCAAATCACTGACACAATATTTTTTAAATTCTTGAGTTTGCTGCATTTCATTTCAAGAAAAACATGTTGCATAAAATATATCTACAATAAATTTGCCATTAAGGACATGGTGTAGTTTCATAAAACTCCATTTGATGAAGAAAACCACCCTTAAAAACACTGGTGACAGACACCTCAGTCAACAAATCATCTTCCTTATACATCTTAGCTCCGTGAAAATCTGGTGAAGAAGCTGCCAAAGGAAAATGGATACTTTACAGTTACTTAATACCACTTTTCGGAAAGATATGTCCCGTAGTTTTTCTCAAATGAAGGTTTATTTGTCACTAAATAATTAACACTAACAGATGCTCAAGAAACTCAAGATGTTTAAAGTCACATACGCACCCCAAATATTCTGTATTTTGGATTTTCAAAGAATCACATGAATTATATATAACTTCATCAAAAAGTAAAAGTATGACTGTATGAGGAGGTATTCCTCAGATTTGAAGGTAGTTTAAAAGCTACAAAAAAACTGAAAATTCCGCCAGAAATTTTAATTGGAAACGGGTCAATCTGCTGTCACATCTCAGATACACTTTGATGTACCGACATCACCCAGAGTCAATATGTTGGCTCGTTATAAACAAGGTCATTCACCGCAGCTGGGTTAAAGTCTTTGTGAGCAAATATGGCCAGCCCTCTTTCAGCTAAATTCAAATACCTAACTGCTAGATTTCTCCTGGTCCGTGTACAAGCTTTGTACCCAATGAATAATTTTTATTTTAACGTGACTGTTTTAATTTTTCAACAGACATAAAATCTTGTAAAAATCAAGGCGAACGGAATTAGTTGAAAAATAAAAATTTTGGGTGCGTATGTGACTTTAAGCCAACACAGTCCAAGCTCAAAGACTTATCATGCTTTTGGTCTAATCAAATTTCAAATTAATCAAAATTGTAAGATCAACAACCAATAAAGTCCAACATGGTTGGCTCAGCGGCAAATTGCAATACGACTATACGTGTTAGTTGATCCCAATGTCTCTTGTGCGCGGCCTTTGTTTTTTGCAGCCTTACTCTGCAAACTACGGCATTGGTAAGCCGAGGGCATGTTAAAATTCTCCCTCTGTCTCAGTCTAACAGTCGTCAAGGTGTATAATATATACCCTAGGACGACATTTAATAGTCTTCACAAAATGTGAAAATGTGCATAACAGTAAACTTACAAATGACAGCAATGGAACAAATTTGTGAATTGGCGTAACATGAAGTCAGACCAGTTATAGAATCTTTCCATAGCCTTCGAAAAATTGTGCTCTTAGAATTAGCTGGGGTCGATGTTGACAATATAATAGAGTTTAAGATAGAATAAAATTCATTTAATAGAATTAAAAGCAACTTGGAATGAAGATTACTAAGCTTTACATAAAATTAAGCTAACTTAAAGTTTTTTTTTCTTATCAGATGATCTTATTATGAACTTCTTAAACATTTAAAGTGTTTCTACACTTCTTAACCTTTGCATAATTTTTGATTAACCAGTCAATAGGGGAATATTGAGTAGACTCTGCCCATTAACAGGAAACTGTCACTTAAAAATATATTGCTTGACGGTATAAAGGTAAAAAAAGCATTAAAAATTTGCAAGCGTTAGATCAAAACTGTCTTTTAAAAGAACTGTACATATATGTAATCTAGAAATCGATCTAAATAAAGCTGAAAGTTAACATGCAGACTAAACATTTTCACAAATGTGTACGTGAGAGCACATGACAGTCAGGTTTTATCATCAATAATATTATAATTCGACAATTGAGTCATATATAAACCCATCCTTATTCCACAATGATTGATAGCAGCACTGCCAAAAGGAATAGTTAAAACTATGCGTGAATGCATGCATGTTCCTTGATGAATGAACTTTTAAAGGACTCTGATATTTGTGATATTCCGTTTGGATATTGACCTGACAGAGGAGTACGAATGCCAGTGATTTGTACCAAAGTCAATTGATTTAGTAAACCTACCGCCATTAAGTCCAAAAAAAACGAACTCACCATATTTCCTACCTTCAGTTTGAGTCTTGATATATATTGAGCTCGGATTCCGTGAGCATTTCACTGCCTCACTGTCAAGTGAAATTTCCGTAAACTGTTGACAGCCTAAGAACACGATACACGCTGTTAAGTGTAGAATACCAGGAGTCGTGTCAATTTTTATCTTAAAAAGCTATACCATTGTTATTCGTACCAGTACTTACTATACCAGGGATGTAGACCTACAGCTGGTAGTTACAACAACAACAACACCAACCCGTATCGGAAATAATCGATTAGAGTTCATCCAATGAAATTCAAAATGACATTAAAATACCACATACAGGATATCTCCTATTTGTTTACTTGTCATCGTGAATCAGCATGTTAACAGTTTCACATCCCGTCACACTGTCGATCAAGCGTGTCCGTCAACTTTTGACACATTTAGGTCTATTTAATTTCTTCGAGAGTTATCCCCCTTGAATATGTCCGAGTATGGAGAGGTTTTACAATATTTGTTATAAACAAAACGACGAAAAACACTTTGTTTATTTTGAAAATGTATTTGGAGCTTTCGGGGTTAGACTTACTCCATCATCAGAACAGGCAAATGCATAGGGTACAGCTAACATTTAATGGACTTTTGGTATATAGGATATACGTCTGACTGGGTTATCATGGTGCTCAGCTATCAAAGCCATTCAGTTGTGTATTCATGAGAATTAAATTGCAAGACCAAGAGCTGAGCCCAGCCTCCGTAAAACAGGTTCCATGGGTTCTTATGCCAGGTTTACCCACTGGCGCGAAATCGTTCCACGTCCTTAAACGATCGGCCACATCACATGTATGCCAATTTTAAATTGACGTCGGTCCGACTTTCTAAACTATCATGATGATAGTCGACACCATTTGGACGTTGATTATGCACTTTCGTTTTACCCTGCTATTTCCTGGTGTATTATGTCCAACGTCGGGCTTACGTCGCAGTGTGAAAACTAAGAATGTGAAGTAATAAACATAACGCCAACGTAAGCATAACTTTTCAATAAATTTACAAGAGCTGTATAAATTGCTCTTTAGGAGCATTCGCATCGCTCAATACTCTATGGCAATGCTTAGAAAATTGCAGGCGATCTACCGACGGTAAAAGACATTTATCCAACGAAAAAAAACGTAGGCCTACATCAGATCTATGTCATCACACCGTCGAAAATCTTGTTTAAGCGTCATTTAGAAGCTGGGTACATAGCAAAAACATGACGACTGGAATGGATTTTCAACTCCTGTGTAGGCCTATATTGTTAAGTAATTATGATATTTGCTTAAAAATATACCCATCCCAGTCATATTTTTGTCGAAAATGTTGCCGACAGTAGCCGACGATACACTAACGTTGGCTGGACACTTCGTGCTGACCGGGAATATTATCCACATGTTAAGTAAGTGATTGAAACAGAATGCACAACAAAGCGAAGATGATGCCTTTTGGAGTCGGGCCCAGATTAGAAATTTCCCTATATAAGTCACATAGATACAAAAGACAGGTGCCGGAATTCAGTTGACTTAATCATTCATCATAGACTATTTACTTAATCTGGAAAGTATATTCAGAACTAGTTTTATCCACCTTACCGTATACTTGTGGTGTCGTGCTTCAAGTAAGTTGTGAAAAAGAAAAATTGACCCTTCGCTTATATATTGGCGATTTAACAAGGACGGTAGATAGAAAGCGGCAGCTGCATTTAGTGGAAATGGAGGCTTGATTTTAAATCAATAAAAAACGATAACAACAATCTTATTTATATCCAATATATAATAAGTTCAAAATCCATCTCAGTCGTCATGTTTTTGTAAAAAATCTTACTTAAAAACAAAAACATTTTCCAACAGGGTAAATGGATTTAACTGACAAAAATCGTTGCATTGTTAGAAGCTGATGTAGTATGTTTTGAGGTATTTATTAACAGATTTCAAATACAAGGATACTAAGGCAATTAATATTACAATAATATGAAACCACAGTGTGCAACAAGGTGTTTTACTTATAAGGCGCCTGCCAGCTCAGTCGGGGAAAGACACCACCCTTGACACCCAAGGCAAAAGGGACTATACAGGACTAGCACTGGATATACCCATCGGCATTCTGATGCCACTTAGTTCAGGGAGAACCAGGACGCAGAAGGCTTCAGCAAACACCCACATCATAGGGTAAGCACATTCAACTTGGACTGCTTTGTGACATAGGCCCCTAGCTTTATCAGAAAAAATACAAGACAAGACAAAACAAATTCTATCCATTATAAGATCGACTGTCAGACAAGTATATATATGTAATGCAGTTTTATTTGATAGCACAAAATGGGTACAACACACATAAATATGATTGACACAGTAAAAACTTCTTAGCTGCCGATCTGGTTTGAAACATAATATCAAAAACAATTTGCCTTAAACTCATCACATTTCTCTTTTAATACAGAAATTGAAAAGATATCATGTCTAAGCAGTATTGTGATAAACTGGTAAACAAAATGCTATGGCTTAATAGATGACCTCTCCCTTAATGCTACATTATGCCATGTTTATATTATATTTCGTTTTTTTTTTTTCAATTGTGCATTTTTTGTGAATATTTTTAGAATTTGAATTTTTCAAAGAAAGAAAGTCTTGAAAACATGATTTACTATGTTTTTCTTCTTCATATAAATTTAATCATACTTATATGTTCCAACACAAGTGTAGCACTTTCAGAACCAAGATCCACACAATTAGACCAAATATGCCATTTTTTTTTTTCAGTACAAGAGAGAAAAAAAAAACATGTGGATTTCCACCACCACATAATATTGAATACATTTGATATGCCTTAGGTTGACAAATTGGCTCAAAGGCATAGGGCTATAAAAAAAGGTCTTAAAATTGATACATACATGTACCATGCATATATAAATAGTCTGATGCCCATAACCTAGTGTATAATGATCCTTAAAACAAATCAGTCGTTCTTTTAATGATCTTTTTTTTTAATTCTCATAAATTCTATAAAATGTTTTAAATATGTAGATAAACTATATGTGCACCAGAATATTGCAGCGGCCCTAAACACAAATTTTCCAAAAAAAGCTCACAGCCCTATAAATATAAGAAAAAATAAGCACTTTCTGGTTTGAAAAAAATAAATAAATAATTTTTTCAGATTGGATCCAAAGTAAAAGTTGAAATTCTAAAAAATAAGCAAAATGGTGCTTTAGAGAAAATCTTCATACTTTCCCTTCTAGGTTCATGTTTTGTGATCTAACTATTCTTAAATCTTAAGCTTAGTGCTCCCCTTGTGTCATGCAATATAAATACCATGTAAATATTAATTTTTATGTCGGACTTGCTAATGTCAGCTTAAAAGACAGAGGGATATGGTTTATAGGCCAGTAAAACATTGCCTGCAATTCAGATTGACCAGCAATGACCATGATCTTTAAGAAACAAGAATAACCTTTCATTTTGACGACTGTCATTACTGTCAAAGAACAAATAATACAAACTATCATTTTACTATGGAGGTATAAGAAAGGAGACACAATTTGATCACTTGTCAGACAGGGCCTGATCCAGGGGGGAAGTTTGGGCACCCATCGTGGGACCAATAATCTGGCACTTTTGTCAGAGGAGAAGGAAAGTAAGGGGTATATTACCAAACTCACTTATTTAAGACTTAATCAAACCATATTTGATTGATCAAGTTAGTATTCTTTGATTGATCATCTTAACTTTATATTAAGTTAATTAGATTATATAAAACAAACTGTCTTTTTGATACATTATCATATTTACTTTGAGTTTGGGTGCCCAAACTCAAGGAGCCCAAACCCTGTTAAAGGAGTCATGTTAACATATAAGAATGCATAAGCACTGTAAAGAAGGTAAATTTATCCAAAATTAAACATTCACATTTTAAGAAAGTTGAAAATGGTAAGAGTATGTAAAATGGTCCTACATTTTCTACAAATAAGCTTCACAGCCATACAGAAATCAGAAAAACTAACAACAACAAAATAATATACATTTCACTAGATCAAATCAATCATATGGATGTAGACATTGGACAAAGTCTAGTGAGCTTCATTTTAAACAAATGGCATAAAAAAGGCCACATTAAGGATAGCTACCAACTGCTCAGCAAAACCATCATCAAATGTTTCTTTTACGGTTTTTTTTACACAAATATTTTCTAATAAATTACAACAATGACAAATCCATAAAATTTATCCATTTGAAGTTTACACCAATGTTACATATAACATACCACTCAAGTATTGAATATTATTACATTTACAATGAAGAATTCATACAAGCATACACAATCATTTCTCTCTATCATACCTTAAGAATAGAACAGTAAATTGAAACTTGTGTAAACCGACACGATTTCAGTTTACACAACTTTTTCAACATAGAAATGATACAGAGTGGACTTAGCAACACTGTCAGTTTAGACAAGATGTCGGTATACTCAGGTCAAGTTTCAATGTAGTTTGATGTGTTTAAATCAAGCCTTGCTCTTGCATAGTTTTTATGTTTTTGAGAGCTTTCTTAGCAGCAGAACTCTTAGCAATTCTGTAGTTTCTTCCCAATCCAGTAAAGACTCCTTTCCCTACAACATTTACTGTCACCCGTATTTTTCCATCCATAGTACGCTCTGGTTTTCTGAAAATGCAAACCATACAAATGTTTTATAAATAATGATTTTTATGATAAAAAATAAAATTAAGTTCAAAAGAACAAAGCTTATCCATTAAACCAGTATGATTATTATTGTGATACATACCATTTTAACATTTAACTGATATTGTAATCCAATATAAAAAACCAAGTTGAATTCATACTTCCTTTCTTAGGAATACTGTAATGTCATCCGTCTACGTTTCTTTATTAATATGATTGATTGTTTGGTGTTTTTACGTCATACTAAAAGTCATTTCACTTCAAATGACAGCGTGCGATGGAAACATAGAAGACGACACAATACATTTACAGGGCAAAAAGACAACATCACAACAAATTGGCTTCTTGATGCCCTGACCTCAGAGAGCACCTGTTCTCTTGATAAAGAAAGAACTTACTCAAATTTGGCAGTCTCTGGTTCCATTTCTAACAATTCTCTCACAGGCGATTTAGGAATTCTTTCCAGGTATTGGTCTGAAAAGCAAATCAAATTACTTTGATAAATAATGCCATACTCATGTTTTTTTCTCACTTATATGACAGTGGTATGAGAATTAAGTCACCATGGAGGATACAGGATGTAACCACCATGTCTCCTGTAGGTAACTGGAATCTTCTCATGTCTCCTGTAAGTAACTGGAATCTTCTCATGTCTCCTGTAATTAACTTGAATCTTCTCATACACATTATGTAAAGTTATGTTTCTTGCTGCTGCATGTACATGCACAGCTTAATAAAACATGGTAAAACAATTTTGATGGTAAATGCCCTTGATTGATAGTTTGTTTGTTTGATTGGTGTTTAACGTCGTACTCAAGAGTATTTCACCTATATGACGACTTACTATTAATTATAAATATGCATTGCCGGTATATGGTGGAAAACCGAGAAGAAGCCTCGTAAAAACCACCCTGCGAACTCCGGAGCCACCGGAAAACTTCCCTTTTATACCCAAGGTCCATCGAATTTATTCCAGGTACAGTGAAGGGGGCTCCATAGTCCAACACTCAGCCACGGAGCCTTGGCGCGTCCCCGCCCTTGATTGATTGGTGTTTAATGGAGGCCCAAGGGTATTTCACTTACATGATTGAGGTGAATTCCAAAAGTAAATAGAGACACTAACACAACCAAATTATGTCAAGTCACTTAAAGTGTAAACTCTTTTGGAAAGAGGACTGCCAACCAACAGCCCATACACACAGGGCTGGTAAATTAGGTAATTTTGGGTTCAACCTCAATTAGATGAGGTATGACCAAATTTCTTTGGTGCAATGTTCCGAGAACTATACTCTCTAAAGTGCTTTGATGAAACATTGGAATGAGAGTTAAGTTATATGGAGAAAAATATTTTGCGAGAATAAGGTTTCAAAGCAGTTAAATATCTGCATCAAATAATGCTTTTTTGTGTAGAGTGTAAGATCCCAATTGTCTATATCAAGTCACCATGTTTCTGAATATCTCGTTTTCCATTATGCTGACCTTGGGACCAATAAAATAAGAGCATATGTCATTAAAGTTACACATGGAAAATAGTGACATCTGGTCGAAAATAAATGGTCTTGTCATTTAATAGTTAGTCACAAAATCTAGTTTTATTTACCATAGATACATGTAGCATCCCCTTCACATTCAGGTAACATTTTTTATCATTCTATTTTATAGAATAATGGAGTAGGGCATCGGGCATTAGGCATGTTAGGTAGTAGGGCATTCAGTATCTAATAAAACTCTCTGACCTCATGTAAAGATGTAATGACATACCAGGAATTTGTGTGGACAACACTGTCTGTTAACACACTATACCTAGTACTGTATTTACTGCAGAAACGTTTTTTTTCTATTGCTGGTTTTATTTTCCTAACACAAATTTCATTTGCCCACAGATGATCTATATAGAAAGATTTACCTATCTGTGGCTTCATCATCCTATGGTAGACCGCCCAGACCACATCCAATGACATGCCAGAGTCCAGGTAGATAGCACCTGCTACAGACTCAAATATATCACCCAGGGCTTTAGGTATCTCCATCTCTACCTTCTCAATTCCATCAGAGTCATCTTCCTAAAAACAAACAATAAAATATTATCAAAGATGATAACAGCAAACTCAAATCTTTAAAACATGAGATTGCCTGAGAGAAGTCAGTTCCACAACAATAAATGGCGGAAAAACACATATGTAAGTAAGATTTTGCCACTCTGATTTATTTCTTTATTTTTTTTTCCAATTCCAAACTTAAGGTTATTTCACTCATATGTGACAGCATGTCAGTCCAATGTTTGAAGAAAACCCCATCAGTGACTACAAACAAAAAGACAGGACAAGTACATGACAGATTACTTTAAGCTTTTTGTTGGCTTGTTTCATTGGGGTTTAACCACCATACCTAAGGTTATTTCACTCATACGACAAGCTTAAGACACAGCTTTAGTTGAAGTAAATGTGCTACAAAATCTCATAAAGATTAATCATACAGATAAAGAAATCTGTTTCAGAGAATAATTACGGAACTTTCTTACAGTGTATTATAAAATAAAAAGTCTGTTTCCATCAAGAAGAGTTGGAAATCCTTTTTCTTAACGACCACAAGTACAAAACAAATTTCAAATGAGTATGTCTGCCCAGTTACATAAGGGTAGGCCTTTATGGATCAAGTTGTGCTTTAAGCATGATGTTACAACACAGTCAAAAAACAATAAATTAACCTAAATCCTCAACAAATTCGACATCTAAGGGTACACACTTTAAGTAATTTATTTAATGTTTAAGAGTGAATTTGGAACTAAAACTTACATTTTTGGGTAATTTAAAGTTTGATCTTCATAAAAATTTCAACATTGCATGTCTACACTTCTTACCCTTTGCATAAAATATAGTTTTATAAGTTGTGAAATGGGTCGAATTTGTCGAGCATTTAGAGTAATTGGTTTCAAATTCAGGGACTGGGGTGGTTGGTTGGAGAGCGGTTCCTACCTTGTGACCAGGCCAACATATAAAGTTAAGAGGCATCAGGAAGCTAATTCATTGTGGCGCCATGTTTTATGTCATCTATTTGTCTTTATTATTAGGGTGGTGGTTTCCTTTACTCATTAGGCAGACTCTCGCTTATATTAGTGAAATAACCTTGTAAAGCCCAAAACCCCAATCTAACAACATCAATGTGTTGCTGGTACTCGAATAGGAAATCAGAAAATTGAAGATGACCCTCTTTAACTGTTGGTAAAGAGCAACTGCATGAGCGTATCGCATTACTTGGGGTGCATTGTTGGCCTACAGAAATCGATTGTATCTTCTTTGAAATTAAAAGGTTTACACAGAAATGCACGACTTGAATACTATATTTGCTAATGTATTTGGCACTCCAAACAATTTGATCATCTGTGTGCTAAATATATAACAGGTACCCTACCAGTACTTGAACATTACAAACCGGTACTCTATTACAAAAAATACACCTCAATTTCAGCACCAGTGTTGGGTGACCATTATTGACATACCTCATCATCTAACTGAATCAAATCTTCATTGTCTTTCTGTCGAGACACAAATCTTTCTATTACGTAAAACAGGGCAGGAGAAACGGCCTTGAAGAATTTATGAAAGTCCCATTTGACAGCTAAAGCAGCAAAGATGTTGTTGTTCACTAAAGCTGATCGGAGATCGGTTAGAACACCAGGAGAATATTTCCTCGAGTCTTCGAAGAGATGACGAGTAATCACGTAATCCAAAATGGCATCACCCAAAAATTCTAATCTGAAACAAAATTTTATAAGCAGATGATATTAAAGTCATATGGGAGCTGACTTCGTCTCATTGTTGCATGGTGAAATGAAATGATCTTTGTACTACATGTATGTCTTAAAAAAAATATAAAAGCAATTGATGCAACATATTTAAATTTTATAGCAAAATGTGATAACAAAGGGTTTCATTCAATAACACTTCATGACAGTGAAATAATCCCTTCCATGAGTGAAGGAAATCCTGATATTCAACCAATAAATAAATACTACTGCATATGTATTTGCTAACATTTTCCTTTCAATTTATAGCTTTGTTTTTAATGTTGTACTTCAAAGTTACTGCACTCAAAGCATGGAGGTGACAGTGGGCAGGGTGAGACCTTATAAGACGATTTACTTGACAATAGTTGCAAAAGTACCCTAATTCACCTAAAGTTAATACTTTGGAAGCTATTTTAAGGACTTTAAAATAATGTCTGGGAGTCGAACAACAGTTTTACAGTAAAGGAGAATCTGGATTTTACAATGAACTTAAATTTGTTTGTTTACATGCTATAATACTTCCACAACTTGCAAAAAGGTGAGCATTATGCATGGTCGAAATTATAGGTGATTTACAGTATTCCATAATATTTTCATTTAACAGTCAACATCTAGCAGAAAATCCTTTGCTTGATGAATATTATACACTGTGCTCAAGGTTAATTCAATCAAAACTATGTGCCGGCCCAACAGGGGAACAAAGCTACACTCAACAGGAGTTGGTTTTCTGATGCCCCTTAACCTAGACACCACCAGAGCACAGGAAGATCTCACCAACCGTCTTCCAAAAACCTTTTTAATCTCTGTATGTAACATATTGATGTAATACAGCAGTACAGTACCTTTGATAGCAGTCAGTGACGATGTTGTAGTGGTATGAAGCGTGCGTGAAAGCCTGCAGTAGGTATGACCTGTCTCGGAAATTGTATCCAATGGATTCCTCGAACACCTCATAGCCGTCAAGCAGCGACTGAACAAGCTGATCACTGTTTGGAACTTTCTGTAGCTGTGGTGATGGAGGGACCTTTAACTCTTCAAACTGGTTTACTGTCTACAATAATGGAAGAAAAAAAAAATCCATTAACATCCATCAAACCTAGGTGAGTAAGTGCAGCTAGTAATAAGCTCTGTAAGTATCGTTTGCTTCTACTTGACTTCCGGGTACATGCTTGAAACTCTGACAGTATGTTTCGAATGTCGGTCTATCAGAATGGTTTTGGCTTCAGTTACGCGTGTACATGACTGGAAGGGACAGTTGTCACCTATTTAACTTCCCCATTGATGTTATTTCTATACAAAAAAGTAGCTTGTACCTGGAACTAGAATGAATCTCATGAAATCTTTCTCATCACATGACATAACTTAAAGACCATATTAGGTCCTCTACCAAAAAAACTTTTTCCCTCTGTCATAATACATGCTTATGAAATAATCATAAACTGTGTTATAAAAGCTCAAATAAATAGATTGTAGTAGTAGCT